>CAUYSK010065693.1:0-16880 GCA_963575035.1 Avahi laniger
GCTGGGACTACAGGCATGCGCCACCATGCCCGGCTAATTTTTTTTTCTATATATTTTTAGTTGTCCAATTAATTTCTTTCTATTTTTGGTAGAGACGGGGTCTCGCTCTTGCTCAGGCTGGTCTCGAACTCCTGAGCTCAAGCGATCCACCCGCCTCGGCCTCCCAGAGTGCTAGGATTACAGGCGTGAGCCACTGCGCCCGGCCCAGAGCATCGTTTTGCTTAAAGTCACGGTTCCCAAGAACCTACAGACGACATTGAGTGAGGACTTCCTGAATTGCACTCCTGTTTATGGCTGAATAGCATCCCACCGTAGCGATGGGTCCCATTCTGTTTATCTGTTACAGACCTTGGGCTGTTTCCACTTTGGGCTGTGATGACTGACGCTGCCATCAAAGTCTCAGGGCGGACGTAGGTTTTCATCTCTCTTGGGTACATACCCAGGAGTAGAACCGCTGGGTCACGCGGTAACTCCGTTTAACCGTTTGAGCAATGGTCAGACTGTTTCCAAAGCGGCTGCATAATTTACCTCACTTGCACGGTACCTGACCAAGCCTCCCTCTTATTTACTTTTCTCCTGCCTCCTTTGAAAAACTCTCAGCCACTTTCAGCTACCACGGAGAGGCAAGAACAATCACACCCATTTTACAGATGGGGAAACCAAGAGAAAGACCCTGAGCCCGGAGCTTCCAGGAGTAGGAGTTAAAGGGTGAGGTTCTGGAGTCAGAGAGACCTGAACTCAAATCCTGGCTCTGCTATTTCTTAGTCACATGACCTGAGAAAGCCACTTAACCTCTCTGAGTGTCAGTTTTCCCATCTGTAAAATGGGGATGACAATAGTCCCAGTCTCACAGGGTGGCCGTGAGGGCTAGGTAAGTGAGGCTTGGCTGGAGGGACACTTAGCAAGGGCCAGCAAACAGTCATCTGGCACGCGCTCACCCCAGAGCGAGAATCTAAGCCCATCTTGTGATCTAGGGTAGGTTCCCATACCTTTGAGAGCCTCAGTTTCCTGCCCTGTACAATGGGGCAATGGCATGCCATCACCCAGGCCTGGCCAGGGAACCTGACGCAGCCTGCACATCTGCCCTTCTGAGCCCCAGGAGGCTCAGCCCATCTCGTCTTCCTTCTCCTTTGGAGGCCCTGGGGAGCCACGGATGGTGTTGCAGGCAGTGAGGCTCACCATGCCCAGGAAGTCGTTCTTGCCCACCATGTCCCAGTCCCAGAGCTCCACCCGCAGTGGGGACGGGGCCCCGGGCGCCTCCCGCAGCTCCAGCACCTCGTCCCAGCGTGGGAAGCGCGTCTTCTTGATGGTCTGAGGGCGGGGAAGCGGCCCGTGAGCGAGAGCCCCGCCGGGGCCGCCGCCTCCCCAGCCCCGCCCGCCGCTCACCGAGGTCTCCAAGCTCTGGCCGCCCCAGAACACACGTGCGAATGGGTCAGATGTGCCAGAGATGTCTCGGGGGGCCAGGTCCCTGGGGACAGAGGAGGACAGAAGTGAGAGAACACAGGACCCTCGAGGTCCAAGGCCCTTGGAAAGGGGATTCAGGGTGGATCATTCAAATGCCGCTGGTTTCCAAGACAACGAAATGTTCCACCATAGGGGCCCAGCAAGGGGCACCCCTCACCACGCCTGTCACCTCACACTGCCCTGTAATGAGGCATTCGTATGCCCCCACTTTCCAGATGAGGAAACTGAGGCACAGAAAGATCAAATCCTGCATCAAAGAGCCCCGCAAGTGAAGGTGCAGTGTGGAGGGGGAAGGGAGCCTCGGTTTCCCTGGAGGCCCTCGATCAGAGACTAGATGCAAAGGTTCAAAGCCCGGCTCTGCACTCATTGGCTGGGTGACACTAGGAAAAGTCACTTCACCTCTCTGAGCCTTAGTTTCCTCATCTGGAAAATGGGAGTAATAATAGACCATCCTCACAAGGCCAAGGATTAAATGTGTATAAAGCATCTAGCATAGCACCTGGCAGGTGAAGGTGCTCAGTTCATGTATTCATTCAACAAACACTCATGCCCACACTCTGTCTAGGACCCAAGAGAAGGCATGAGGCAGGGCCCCCCTGCCTCTGGTTGCCATGACAACCAGAAGGCTTACCCCAGTCAGCTTCTCCATCTCTCCTTCCTGAGGTCCCCAAATCTAGGAATGCACCCCCACCCCACCCCCACCGGGGCTGCCTGCTTCCTCCCCCTGCTCCCTTCCCCTCCCTGCTCAGCATCCAAAGCCTTCTCTGGTTTCCTAGGAGCCAGCCCCGTTGCTAAGCGACAGCATCGGTCCCTCTCATGCGATCCTGCGCAGCCTTGTGGCTGGGGAGGGGGCCGTGGGCACCAAGAAGACAGGGAGCCCCTGCCCCACGCTCAGTCCTTCAGCCTGTCCCCTGCATCCTTGGTCCTCCCTCATCCAAACTCTGGGGAGCCCCCTCCGGCACCAAGGCTGGGGGCAAAAATCTGGAGGTGGTGGGAGAGGCCCAGAGAGGGCAAGGAAGGGCTTTATGATCACACAGCAAGCTAGAAATAGGAGATCCTCCCCAATCTGGGCGAGGATTGGCCTAAAAGTAAGGGTTGGGGGAGTGAGGTGTGAAAAAAGGCAGAAAGAGAGGATGGGGGAGAGAGGGGGAGAGGGCGGAGGTATTTGTGGGAGCAAAATGATGGTGAGCTGAGGAAGGGAGAAGGGGAGTATAGTGACAAGTAGGTAAGAGGGCAGATGGGTGTCCCCTGAGCTGGTGAGAGGGCCACCGGTGGGTTTGTCTGGTCTTGCATCCGTCTTCCTTCTGATTTTCTTTGGACAGGACCCACCCCTCCCCCAGTCCCAGCCCACATGACTTGGGGGGGCCAATCCCTCCCTCCACTCCAGGAAGGGGCTGTGACTCAGGCCTAGCCAATCAGTCAGTGTCATTGGTTCAGAGACAAGCATGTCCCCCAGACTGAGCCAGTAAGAATTAATCCTGGACGTTGGTTGGAAATGGTGAGAAACAGGAGCTGTTTGTCAGCTGGAGTAGCTGCGTTGATAGGGTGCCAGCCGGGGGCTGCTAGGGCCGTCTTTGCCCCCAGCTGGGGAGAGGCTGCCTAAGAATGAAGCTAACACAGAGGACATCAGAGACAAAAGGTAGAGACAGATTCCTGATGTCACCATCTGAGCACCTGGATCCAGCCATGCCTGAAGCTACATGCCAGTCATATGAGCCAATAAACTAGCTCTTCTGCTTAAGCCAGTAGGACTCGTGTATCTGTCAGTTAGGATTTGGTTACTACACCTCCACACTCGTCTGTCTGGCCGGCCGGAGTGTCTGCCCTGTTGTTGCTGGTCGCAGGAACCTAACAGGATTTTGCAGCCAGGAACTTGCAACCCAGTGAGCTTGGACTGTTTGTCCACACCAGGAACCTGGCTGCCAGCCCAGAAGTCCCCCAGAGCGAGGAGGTCCCAGAGGCCAAGCAGCAGGAGGGACCCCTGGAGGGTTCCCGCTCGTCCTCAGACCCCCCTCTCCACACCACCTCCGCCTCGTCCGTACCTAGCCTGGAGCACGTGGCAGCGAAGGCAGCGGCCCCCTGCATCCTCCAGCATCTGCACCGACAGGCGGATCTCGCCCTGCACCTCCGCATCCGGGTCCACGCGGCTCAGATTGATCCAGCTGTCGATCCCTGGAGGGCACAGGCGCCAACATTTACGAAGCATCTACTGGTCATCGTGTTAGCTTAAAAATTCGATTGACATTAAACGTGAGTCAAGGAGTGCCTTGGACTTCTGATGTCGGTGCTGGAATTATCCCCATTTTCAGACGAGGAAAATGAAGCTCAGGGAAAAAGCGCTTTGCCCACGATGCCCCAGCTGGTAGACGGCACAGCTAGAATTTGAGAGCAGGCAGTGCGGCTCTAGGGCCAGTGCTCTGAGTCACGTGCTGTCACCCCGCACCCTGGCACAGAAACACCGCCATCGTTCAGTCCCAACACACACCTCCCTCGAAAAATCTCAGGTCTCCCTCTCTCTCATTTCCTTCAACATTTGAAGACATTGCTTCCCTTGTAGCTCTTGGGAAATCAGCTTTCAGCCTAGTAATTACTCTTTCGTAAGTGGTCTGTCTTTTCTCTCTAATTCTGAGGACTGTATCTTTATTCTGTAGTTTCACCACGATGTGCCTAGATAAGGAATTTTAAAATCCTGCTTAGTGGGCCGGGCGCAGTGGCTCACGCCTGTAATCCTAGCACTCTGGGAGGTCGAGGCGGGCGGATTGATTGAGCTCAGGAGTTCGAGACCAGCCTGAGGAAGAGCGAGACCCCGTCTCTACTAAAAATAGAAAGAAATTAATTGGACAACTAAAAATATATAGAAAAAATTAGCCGGGCATGGTGGCGCATGCCTGTAGTCCCAGCTACTCGGGAGGCTGAGGTAGGAGGATCACTTGAGCCCAGGAGTGTGAGGTTGCTGTGAGCTAGGCTGACGCCACGACACTCACTGTAGCCCGGGCAACAAAGTGAGACTCTGTCTCAAAAAAAAAAAAAAAAAAAATCCTGCTTAGTAAAGATTGTGAAGATTCTTCTATTTATAGAATCCTGTCCTTCAGTTCTGGAAAATTCTAGGCCATGAATATTATTATTTTCTCTCCCCAGTATTTTTTTTTTATTATTATTTCCTCTCCCCAGTTTTTTCCATTCTTCTGGGACTCCAGTTAAATGGATGTTAGACTTTCACGGTTATTTTCCATGTCTCTGAACTTCTCTTTTATATTTTCCTTCTCCTTTTTTCTCTGAGATGAATTCTGAATAATTTCTCTAGGTCGTTCTTCCAGTTCACTAAGTCTCACTTCAACTATGAATGAGCTGATGTTTAACTCAGCCACTTAGCGTTTAAGTTCAACAATTGTACTTATCTCGAAACGTTGTATTTGGTTCTTTTAAAAAACCTGCCTATTTATTTTTTAATGTATTACTCTAATTTATCGCTGTCATTGCTGGCTGTTCTTGTGACTCCATTTTTTATTTCTTTAAATATTGGATCCTTTTTTTTAATCCTGTATATCATAATTACAAAATCTAAAGTCTTTGCAGGTCTAAATCTGCTGGCTGTTGTTTCTGCTAACTATCGCTCATGGTGTCCCATTTCCTTGTGCGTTTGGTGATTTTTGACTGCGAAGTCATGTTTGTTCGCTCTCACTCTGTGGGAAACCCAAGCAAGAATGCTTATCCTTGGAGAGGGGTGGCAGTTGCTTATTGTAGAACTCTCTGAGGGTCTCATCCTAATGGGGAATTCTCATGTCCAGTGATATCCACCTTGCCCCTCGCCCAAGTTTTATTCTCTTTATCGACTGCAGAACTGATGTTGACATTTGCTTTCAGGGAAATCCTTCATCATCCCTGGGCTTATTGTTCACCACTCCCTGTGAGGTTTTAGCTCATGATCTGGGGTGACGCAAATACTGAGGGACTTCCCTTCTTTACAGCAAGTCTAACAAGGAATTAGGGATTTCGTTTTATTCAGGATCTCACTGTTATGTGGCAGGAGAGCACTTCGGAGATCTAGTCCCCGCATGCTACGGAAAGTGTAAGTCCCGTCTCACATCTCTCCTCGCTGCTACCCGTAGTCCAGGATGCCATCAGTTTTCTCTCACTGGATCACTGCAATTGATTCCTAGCAGATCTCCCGCACTGACTCTTGTCCCGCCGTGATCCAGCATCCACAAAGCAGCCACAGGGATCTTCCGAAAATGCACCCAATCTTTCCTATCACTCCATCTTCTGATAACGTGGCCCCATTCTCTTCACTGTCTTGCTCAAGAACCATCAGTGGCTCCCTATTGCCTCCAGAACACCATCTACAGTCTGACTCTGGCCTGGCACCTATAGCCCTGTCCAATTAACCCCCACCAAGTGTTCCCTCTGACCTGGCCTACGTCTGACTCTGGAAGAGGATACGTAGAAATGCACCTTAGCATCTTTGCCAGAGCACCTCATTCCTCTTCCTCTGCAAAGCCTCCTTGACCACACTAGCCCTCACTACCCTCTCTTATCACCTACTGTCCTGCCAGTGATATTCCACCGACCTCCACCTCGGCATTTCTGTCCTGTTTAAGGAACTAAAAAGCACCCACAGGCAGACACATGGACACTTTCATTCTTCTCTTGCCCTCTGTTCTGTGCCAATGTGTTTTGTTTTCCTGTCTAGTCCGTAAGCTCCTGGAAGCCAGACCTCTTACTGGATTCATTTAATTCCACCCTGTGGGTAGATGTTTGAGGCACAATGGGTACAGCTCAGTGCGCAGAATAAGAACACAGACTTTGGGTTTCACTCTCACCTCTGCAACTTCTACAAAGGGGCAAGTCCCCTCACCTCTCCGAGCCTCTGTAAATTGAAGATCATTCTAGTACATACCTCCCTGGCATGTTGTGAGAACTACATGTAAAGTGCTTAGCTTCATGCCCGGCATATAGTAAGCCCTCATTAAACAGGGGCAGTGATTATAATGATGATTAGCGCATAGTAGGTTCTCAACTAATTCCAACTGAGGAAAATAATAAATTATCCAATGAGTGGTATCAAGACAATTAATAGTCGTTTAGACAAAAAGTAATACTTTATATCTGGATAAATTCCAAATAAAGACTTAAGTGTTAAAAAATGCAACAGATTATTGCTGGAAGGAATTATGTAAATTTTTTTGTCTTAACCTTAGAGTTGAGAAGGTCTTTTTAGGTATAAGAGAAAATCCAGAGCCAAAAGAAATATATGAGGTTGACTACAGAAAAAAAAAATTTATACATGGAAAAATTATAAGCAAAGTCAAAATATAAGAAACAAAGGAAGAAAAAATATTTGCAGCTAATATGACAAAGAGTTGATTTCCCTAATATGTAAAAAGCTCCTACAAATCAATAAGAAAAGACAACTCAGTGGAGGAAAATGCATGTATAATATGAATGGACAATAAACAGAAGAGGAAATAAAGTGATTCTTAAATACTATATATAAAAAGGTTTTCAATATCCCTCATAGAGAAATGCAAAATAAACCTACACTAAGAAACAATTTTTTACCTATCAGATACAAGATCAAGAAGTTTGATAATTGTTTGCAAGGGTGTGGAGTAAATTGTTACCTCCTCCATGGAGGGTAATTTAGTAATAACTGTCTTTTTTCTTCTTTCTTTCTTTTTTTTGGAGACTGAGTCTCGCTCTGTCACCTGGGCTAGAGTGCAGTGGCACAATCATAGCTCACTGCAACCTCGAACTCCTGGGCTCAAATGATTCTTCCACCTCAGCCTCCTGAGTAGCTAGGACTACAGGCATGCGCCACCACACCCTGCTAATTTTTTAATCTTTATTTGGAGAAATAGGGTCTCCCTATGTTGCCCAGGCCGGTCTTGAACTCCGGGCCTCAAACGATCCTCCCACGTCAGCTTCCCAAAGTGCTAGGCTTACAGGCGTGAGCCACTGTGCCCAGCCCAGCAACAACTATCCAACATGCAAACGCGCACACTCTTCGATCCAGCAAACCCACCTCTAGGAATGTATCTGACTGACGGATACAACTCGCCCATGGGTGAAGTCACCTTTGTAGAAGGCTACTCACTGCAGCATCGTTTGAACTTGGCAAAAATTGCGCATAACCCAGATGCCATCAAAACGGAATCAGCCAAATAAACAATCGTACGGCCACACCGTGGTGTGCCATGAAGTCACACAAAGAGCAAGGAATGCGGAAACTCTTGGAGCGCTGTTACAGAAAGATCTCGAAGATGCACGATGAATGGAAAGGCAAGATGCTGAACACAAGATACTGAATGTCACAGAATAGATAATATTCACATAAGCAGAGGAAAAACAACGACAGACAGTACAGTATGAAGAACACAGACTCTGGAACTTTAGACAGCCTTGATTCAAATGCTGGCCATTTTGCTTAATTACTTTGAGATCTTGGGCAAGTCATTTAGCCCTCTGTGTCCCCATTTATTCACCTGGAAAGCGGGTGTAAGAAGAAGACCCACCTCACAGGGTCGCTATGATAACCGAGTCGATCCACGCAAAGCACTTAGAACGTGCCCAGTGCACGGTAAGCACTCTCTAAGTGCTGCTATTGCTATGGTTACTTGCTTGCGTCTGTTCAAACTGTCTCTAAAAGGACACGCGAGAAAGGAAGAGAACAGTTGTGCGACACAGAGTTTCACTGCTTATCATAAAATCTGAATATCGAACTAGGCAAATGCATTAACTGCTCAAAATTTCAAGACAAAGACAACAGAAATAACGCTCCACTGAGGACTCTGCGCCTCCCTGAGCCGCTTGCTCTATGACACCACGAATGCCCACTCTGGGCACAGCGCCCTCTGCCCGGCTGTGGCCGGTGCCCCTGGCCCACCTCGGGGGTCGGCTGCAATCGCCTCCCTGCTCAGCGAGATCTTGCCGATGACGTCGTCGTGCCTGCAGAAGGGCCGGCAGGGGAGGGTCCGGGTCAGGGACCCCCGCCCCGCCCGTAGAGAAGTGCGGGACAGTGTCAAGGGCTGGGTGGGTGGGCAGTTTTTGCTGTGGGGTGTCACCCCGTGTCCCACCTCCCCTCAGGTGCCCAGGCTCGGGTCCCCAATGCACACTCCCCACCTGCCCCAGCCACACACCCAACGGTGTCCTCGTCCAGCACGTAGAAGGCCAGATGGTGGAAGTCCAGAGGCAGGTGCACGGTGTACTCCTCCCCCCAGAAGGGGCTCAGGCTGCGCCAGACGGTCGCTGTCCTGCAAAAGTGGGGGCTGGGGGCTGGGGGCCCTCAGGCTGCACAGGTGGCAGACACCTGGGGACCCCGACACACAGACCCAGAGACCCACACATAGCTGGGGCCTGGACAGGCACTCCACACGCACACACACCTGGAACCTAGGTACGTACCCACCAGAAACACAAGAGCCTGGTTGGGTCTGGGAGATAGAGATGAGGGAGTCAGGGAAGGCTTCCTCTGGTCAAAATACACACGTGGCAAAGAGGAGAGAGACAATGAGGACAAGTCTTGCAGAAGGTTAGAACAGCATGTGCAAAGGCCCTGTGGCAGGGATGTGTTTGGCGAGTTCAAGGAACAGGAAAGTGTCTGGTGGGAAAGTGGGGAGGGGAGAGGCCAGAGCACACCTGGCTTTGCAGCACACAGTAAGCCAGGGCAGGGGAGCACACGAGGGGTAGGGACCAAGACAAGACCAGAGACAGACACCCAGGCACAGCATCTCTGCCCCATACCCCTGCAGATGCACTTCCTTCACCCAGCAGGGAACAAAGAAACCACTTAGCCCAGTGAAGACACGCCCAAATTACGGCTGCAAAATTGGGTTCTTGCTCCCTTCCTCATTCCTTCTGCCACACTCTCCCCCGACAGGGCGTACACACGCACACCACACACGCACCGTGTCCCCTTCCCCCAGCTCAGGGGCACCACCATCAGGTGGACCCTCAGAGCTTCCTCCCAAACACACTCTTGCCCCCACCCCGGCTTCTCCCAGCTAGAGCTCCCCCAAGCCTCCCAACCCCCGAGCTGGAAGGCTCCTCGCAGCCCAGAGAGGGAGAGACGGTGCCTGGGTTCCCACGGAACACCAGCCTGTGGGTTTGGGGTGGTGTCACGGAATGTGGCAGGGGACAGCCTGAGTTCAGGGAGGACAAGCGAGGAGGTCAGGGTGCTGCAGCTGGCCCCTCCCCCACACAGGCTCCCCGCCCCCAGCACCCCGTCCATCTGGACCAGAGCCAGTGCCAGAAGCATCCTGAATCCCGCCGTCTCCATAGGAACCAGGGCCTCGGCCACCCGCCCCCCCGCCCCGTCAGACCTGCGGGGGCTGAGAGCCAAGCACAGCCCAACCCGAACCCCCTCCAAGATTCGCTCACACCTCACGTGTGCTCGCACCGGCGCCTGTGTGCTCAGATAGCAGGCGTTGGTGCTCACGTGTGTGGACAGGGCAGCCGTGTACAAGCACGTACACACACACGCCACACCGGTACACACGCGTGACATGCACAGGTGGCCACAGGCGTTCACGCTAGCCCTGCAGCACATACACACCCCACACACGCACAAGCAGGCCCAGCTGGGCAGGCACACACACACACACACACACGCACACACAGACACACAGACACATGCACACACACACACAGACACACAGACACACATGCACACACACACATACACACAGACACACACACAGACACACACACAGACACACACGCACACACACACACACAGACACACACACACAGACACACATGCACACACACACACACACAGACACACACGCGCGCACACACACGCACACACACAGACACATGCACACACACACACAGACACACAGACACACACGCACACACACACACAGACACACACACACAGACACAGACACACACGCACACACACACACAGACACAGACACACACACGCACACACACACAGACACACACGCACATGCACCCGGCGGCCCTGGAACCAGCCAGTCCAGCCCAGCGTGAGATGCCCCCAGGGAGGCCGCTGTGGGCGGCACAGGCTGGCAGCACTGAGTCAGCCCCAGGGAGCCGCGGGCACATCATCGGGTCCAGAGGGGGAGGGCGCATCCCTTGTCCCCTGTCGGGTAGGCGGCGCCCTCCCTGCTCCTCTGAGTGCGAATTCTTGTTCCTGGACTCCCCGGGTCTAGAGAGAGCCCCTGCCCTCCTCCCCTGGCCCCAGGCCTGGCGTTGCCACTCCTCACCTGGCCACCACCTCGTCATCCACCTTCACCAGGCAGTAGGGGTCACTGCTCCCAGACCTGCGGGAGGAGGAGGGTCAGGGAGGGCAGCCATGGGGGTGGGGTCCCGATCCACCTTGATTATACAGATGGGGAAACTGGCCCAGAGAGGGGAGGAGACTTGCCCAGGGTCACACAGCAAGTCCAGCCAAGAGGCAGCACTTCAGGGGGCCAGCGGGCGTCGTCACGGCTGCCCAGGTGCCCCCCCAAGGCATGCCTGACCCACCACCTGTGTGCACTCTGGACTTGCACCCACGGGAATGGGGCAGGGAGGCGTGAGGCCTGGCCCAGAAAGCCCAAAGCTGTGGCCGAGAGCGTGTGCTGGGGCGTGTTCAACACCTGCTTCACCACCCGCTGGGTGTGCAGCCTGCACAAGTCCCCTCCCCTCGCTGGACCTCGGTTTCCCCGCTCTATAAATTGGGCGTAATATTAACACACAGCTCCTGGGGTTGGAGGAGCTAATAGCACATGGTGGATGGAGCCTGGAGCTCTCCCCCATGCCACCCTCTGGGGTCAGCGCTGCTCCCCAACTTTGCATTTCAGTGGGGGTTTCCCCAGGGAGGGGACTCCCCATTCCTCAGCAGACTCTTCCCTGCAGGAACACACTGGGGGACCCAGATCTCAAAACTGAGCCAAGAAAAGATGGGCTGCACCCCCTCGAGTAGCCATGAGCCATCGGCCAACCAAAGCCAGCTCCATCCCCCTCCTAATAACAGTCACCAGTACACCCCAAGCAGTCTAGCAGGGCCCCTCGGTTCCTCCCCATCCCATCGCACAGGCCTCCTTTGTCTCTCATCAAGCTCTTGCCAGCCCCCGGGCCTTTGCATGTGCTGTTCCCTCTGCCTAAGACACTCTGTTCCTGATCCTGTCATGGCTGGCTTCTTCCTGTCATTCAAATCTCAGTCCAGAAGTCATCTCCTCAAAGATGCCACTCCTGACTACCACTGTCCTGTCTGAAATAACCCTCCAACCCCTCTGAGCACCTAAAATCACCTTGCTCCCCGATTTCTCGAAGTGTTCTGTATCTGTCTCCCGACCTCCCTGCAACTTCTGAACTGTGAGCTCCTCCCTCCTGGCACGCAGGGGGGCCTCCGGAGATATTTCTGAACGAGTGGGTTTGTGGGGTGCCTTCTCTGATGCAGGGAGCAGTGGTGGCTCAGGGGGCTCACAGACTCACACACGCCCTTAGCCAGTCCCCCCCACCCCCGTCTAAATGGCCCTGTCCCTCGACACCCAGCTGCCACTCTCTCTCTCTGCCACCCGCTCTCTGTTCGGTTTGTCACAGATCCACAAGTGCCTCAGGGATTCCAGGGAAGAGGGGTGTTGGCACTAAGAGTCGGCTCCAACCTGAGCCCTGTCTGGCTGGATGAGCCCTTCTTCGTGCCTCAGTTTCCCTCTCTGGCCTCCCTCCCATAGCCCTGTCTGGCTGGTGCTCAGATGCCTCCACTTCCCTGTCTGGTTTCTATCCCCGAGCACTTCAGACCAAGAGATGGCCCATGTCTCCGTGTTCCCCTCTGGGCTCCGCCTCTGAACCCATGTCTGTGTAGTGCCCCAGGCCTCAGTTTCCCGTTCTGGCTCCACCCCGCACCCCCTGGACTGGGCAACCCCAGGAGACTGAGGCCCCATCCTTGAACATCTGCGGATGGGTAATGCCCTGTGGGTGTCTCAGTTTCTCCCCCTGTGCTCTCTACCCCTGAGCTTCCTTTAGGAGGGCCCCCATTCCTCAGTTTCCCCAACTGCAGAGGTGGGGTCAGATTGGCTGGGATCCCACTAGCAAAGGGCTGGGAGACACGCCCCCTCCTGTCCACCCAGCCTGACCCCCAGGTCCCCCTGGGAGCTGAGCTCGGCACTCGTCAGCTCCAGGGCTCTGACGCACGAGGGCCTTATCGGGCACCTATCAGGTAGGGGCAGTGGTGGCGGGAGGGGGTGGCCCCTTCCAGACCTTGATCTCTCTAGACTCTTGGCCTCTCCCACGGCCCCTGCCTCGGCTCAAGCCTGGGAAAGCAGCACCCCCAACACAGCCATCGTCTGCCCAGTCTGGGCTGTGCATGGAAACAGTCAGGGTTCAAATCCTACCTGTGTGACCTCAGGCAAGTGGCTTGGCCTCTCTGGTCCTCAGTTTTCTCATTTGTAAAGTGAAGATGCCAATAGGGACCATATGAAGAGTTAAGCACAGGACCTGGTCCCCACCAAGCCCTCAGTGACTGACGGCTGCTATTACTAATAATAGTAATGACTCTAAACTATCTGTGGAGGCCTCCTCCCGGACCCCTCTCAAACCTGGCAGTGGTTTGGGCAGTGTCTGAGCCCTTTCCCTTAGCGGAGGGGAGCGAGAACACGCCCCACCTAGGAGCCCTCATAGGCATGGAGATCCCGGCATGCTCTGAGAAGAGCACCTTTGAAGAAGGGTGCCAACAACTGGGGAAACTGAGGCAGGGAGGCTGGATCCCCAGCGGGGGCTTAGTGACTCCTCCCCATCATTGCTCTGGGGCATGGCCCAGGAACTGGGGACAGGAGGGGCAAGAATGAGGTGACACCCAACTCCCTTCTCAGGAGAAGCAGAAGGAACCCTGTGAGCCAGTGTCCAAGCCCAGGGTGACACCTGCCACCCTCTCTGGCCCCTCATCCAGAACTGGGGGAGGGGCCCGAGCTCAGTGAGACAGGAACCAGTTTCTGGAAAGGGCCCCTTCAGCCATCCAGCTGCCAGACCCCCCCACCGCCCGCGTTTCCCTGACAGCTGCAGAATCTCTAGTCCTCAGGGGCTCTGGGGACATCTCAGGAAGAAGGTGGCAGGGGCTCGTCGCTGTATTTGCACAGCAAGATCTCCGCTTTCATTTCAGGTGCATGTTTATTTGGGGATAGCTGATGAGGATTGGGGGGGCAGCTAAAACCGCCCTAAACAGCTCCCCCCTTGACACAGCCGCAGTGTTGGGAAGGGGCGTTCATGAAATCCAGGGCAGGATTGTCCTCGCAGGGCGCTGGCAGCTTGCGGAGCTGGCACATGGCTAAGCTCCAGCCTCCACACAGGGGGAGGCTCCGCGTTCCTGCTCCCCGTGGCCGCGGGTAAACCCTAACAGGTCCTCCACGCTCACAGCTGGATGTGTGACCCCAGGGATCCAGATGGCGACACCAGCCGGAGCTCCATGGCCCAGATGGGAAACCAAGGCCCAGGGAGAAGCAGGTTCAAGGTCACACAGCAAATGTCCTCCCAAGGATCTCACACCTGTCCCAGGTACTGACACCCTCAGAGTCCCTTCTGGGCACCAGGCCAAGCAGGAGGGGGACACCCCTCCCATTCTGCTGATTCAGCAACTGCTGACTCAGCCCTGGGAGAAGTACAGCCGGGGGCTGGTAGTGGGGGGAGCCCCAGGGTCCCCCAGTCCCACCACGTCTGGCTGGGGCGAGGGTTGCAGGGGGGAGCTGGCTCTTCACGCAGCTCAGCATCCAGGGAAGGCCCACACGAGGCTGGGAGCTGCAAGACTGGGGAGCTCAGGGATCTGGGTGAAAAGGACCCCACAGGGCCACCCGGTGACACTCTGCAAACCTAAACACCAGATGCACACAGAATGTCAGGCCACATCTGGATCCCAGGCTCTCTGGGGCTCCTCCCCGGGGTTCCCTTCCTAGAGCGCCACCGGGCTGGAGAAGCCTCCCCTCCAACGCACCTGGACTAAGGAAGAATCCCCAAAACCCCTCCCCAGCTCTGACCCTCCAATCCCTTCTTTACCTCCAGAAGACCCCCTTTAGTACATCCAGGGAACAAAGACACCCCCTTCCCAGGCCGGGGCGGGGCATCTGCTAAGTGTGGGCGCCCCCTCCCACCAAGACGGCAATGAGCACAGGGGCCTCTGGCCGGAAAGGGGACCTGCCCCAATACCGGTCTCAGGCAAGACCTCCCTCCCTCCTGCGACCCGCACCGACACGCAGAACGGGTGACTCCAGCCCCGCCGCGTGCCTGGCGCGGCCCCCACCCCCGAGGCGCCCCAGGACACTCACACGTCCTTGGCGGGCAGTGCCCGGCCCTCCACCACGCGGACATTCAGGGAGCTGATCTTGGCCATGGCGCCCGGCCCCAAACTTTCCGGGTAGAAGGGCGCCCGGGTTCGGAGGCTGGACCGGGGTGCGTCTACATGTCACCAGCTTGGAGCCTGGCGCCCTTCCCTGGGGTCTTGGCGACACATCTGTCCGAGACGCGGTAGCTGGACGGGAGGTTTCCGAAGGAAGAGAAGGAGTAGGTGCCCGAGGATGGGGCGCCCGCCGGGCTCTACAGGTAGGAGCGGTGCTCGGACCAGGCGGAGCGCACAGCGGGCGCTCGTCTCGGCGTCTGGAGATCCTGGCGGGCGGGACCGGCGGGGCGGGCAGGGGGCGGGGGGGGCGGCCCAGGGCCCTCCCCCCGATCCCGCCTCCCGTGGGGTCCCCCGCCCGCCCCCGGGCCCCCTCGCGCGCCCTCTGCCGACACCCCGGTCTCGTGCGCCAGAGCGCGCCGGCCGCGGAGACCCGGGTGCGCCAAGGCCGACACCGCCAGGCGGGGCGGGGCCCACGGTCGCGATGGGCGTGGCCGCTGGGCTCGAAAGCCAGTCTGTCCCCGCCTGTCCCCACACGCTCACACCTCTCTTGCCCGCCCCCTGCCTGCCATCCGGGCACCGCCCCCTCGGTGCGGTGCGACCTCCGCGCCCTGTGCAGGAGCAGTGTCCGCGGCGGGCGGCGTCGCTAGAGGGAGAGTCGCACATTCCCTGGGGGTCCGTTCAGAAGCAAGGGAGGGGCCTGGAACGTCCCTTTCCGTCTCCTTGTAGTTTCCACTCAGACCCAGGCTGCGCGAACGTCACGGGCTGGCGCTGCGCGGAGGAAGCCGCGGCCGGAGGGGGCGGGGAAGGCTGCCGGTAACAGCCACCACGGCGATGATGGGGAGTCATCTTCGGTTGTCGGAACAGTTGCTGCGTGCCAGGCACTTGCTCTGAGCGCCTTGTGAGGCTTAGCTCATTTCTGTCCTCGCAATACTGTGCGCTAGGCATTCAGAGTTACCCGCATTTTATAGATGAAGAAACTGAGGTTCAGAGGGGTTCGGTGACTTGGCGGAGATCTCACAGTAACGTAATTGATTTGCCTTCCTGGGTTTTAATCTTGACTCTCCCATTGGATACCTGTGTGGTCCTGGGCAAGTCACTTAACCTCTCTGTGCCTTGGTTTTCTCACCTGGTCAGTAGGATGACGTGGTATCTCGCTCATAGGGGTATTGAAAGAATTAAATGAGGTAATGAAGATAAAGTTCTCAGAACAGTGACAGGCACCTAGTGAACTTTCAGAAAGTGTTTGATATTATGGTTGTTGTCCTTCACGGTGTGGCTCAAATGTCACCTCTCCTGGGAAGGCTTCCACGATGCCCTTCCACCCCGGGCAGAGATTTGCTTTTCTTTTTCTCTGCTCCTGCAGCTTCAGGTTTGTATATTTTTCAAGTTTTAAATGAGATGATGTGACAGGAAGGGCCTGTCGCAGAGCAGATGTTCACACACATTTATTCCTCCCTGTGAGTTTGGCGTGTACCTGCTTAAACCTCTTGGAAGAGCTGGCTCCGAGCCCGCCCCGCTCTGGCCAGCTCAGGCCTGGGCGCCAATGGGAATTGGTGCAGAGTGAGTGCGGGAGCCCCACCCAGACCGGCGGGACCGGGAGTGCCCTGCCCAGCCCCAGGAGCAGCCCAATGGTCTGCTTCCCAATCTCTCTCCTCCACTCCCCACCCAGCACCCAGCCAGCCTGGGGATGGATTCAGAGCCCCAGAATTCTCTCCTTAGTTGGTGGCTGCCTGGTGAGTCCCCCGATCCCCCCAGAGACTGGGCCTCCGTTAACCCCATCTGAGAAATGGGTCTAGCAGAACAGACCCCAAGTCTTAGGAGTATTGCAGCATCCTTGGCAAGGTATGAGGGGTGACCCAGGGTTAGGTACAGAACAGTGGTCACCCCAAAGGAGTAGTTAAACCCCCTCCACTGTGATCTTTATCAGTCACCCTAGATCTTCCCCAAAGTAAATGTACAATCTAAGGGACAAATGGTACTTGCTGTGTAACTGCAGCTTCAAGACAGGTTTCCTGGCCGGGCCCGGTGGCTCACGCCTGTAATCCTAGCACTCTGGGAGGCCAAGGCGGGAGGACTGCTTGAG
>CAUYSK010065694.1:0-26160 GCA_963575035.1 Avahi laniger
CCAACCTTGGCCCAGGTACTCTGCTTCCTAGCCCTTCTGATTGGAGGCCCATCTTATCCTGTGCAAGTCACCTGAACCAAGATCTCCTTTCAGCCAGGGCTCAACTCGATGACCAGCCATCCCGCTGATCCAGTGGCCATAGCAACATTTTGGCACCTGGACCATGCCCTCTGCCGCCCCCTTGTGGCCCTGGGAGAGGTGCCTGGCCTGAGACTCCGGGTCCACCCATGTGTGCCAAATGCATTTGAGCCAGCTTGATTATTCTTCCTGGAAAGGCTTCTTTATTCCTGGATGACTGTTAACAGGCAGCATTCCTTTCCTCCAAACCTACTCTTCCATTTAATTGCCCACGGCAACTTCAGCCTCCCCACTGAGCTGTCAGTCCATCAGCTTCCAAATATTAGTTGGGCCCCAGGTGACATTGATAAACCCGGGATGATGACACAGAGCGGGTGGAAGATGTGGTCCATGGCGAGACGTTCACAGCCAATAGGGGGAATCCAAACGCTCACAAAAATGTTTAAAATAATTTGAGGTTCAAGTGTTCTGTGCCAAGATCTTCAAGAATTAAGAAATGGGGTGAACAAGAATGGAAAAACAAGCACCACATGTACTCACCATCAAATTGGTATTAACTGGTCAACACATAAGTGTACATATAAGAATAATATCTACTGGATGTCGGGCAGGGGGGAGGGGGGAGGGGGGAGGAGGGGACAGGTATTTGCATACACAAAGAGAGCAATGCGCACCATCCAAGGGATGGGCACACTTGAAACTTGGACTTGGGGGGGAGTGAGGAGGCAAGGGCAACATACATAACCTAAACATCTGTACCCCCATAATATGATGAAATAAAAAAAATTAAAAAAAAGAAATTCAGTATATGATAAAAAAAAATTAAGGTCTCATTTAAAGTTACGATAAAAGTAAAGCAACAGATAGCATTTTCTCAAAATAAAAATTTATTAAATATAAAAAAGAAATGGGGTGAAGATGTTGGGGAGGCCCCTGGTAAGAGCAGATTTGAACCGGTCTTTGGAAGACAGGAAGTATTTTGAAAACCAGAAGGAAAGGAAGAAGAGCATTCTAGAAGTGAACAAAGGCCATGAGAAGTAATTAAGATAAAAATGATGACTTTACATTCCCAAAATAAAAGAAAAAATGGAGCTGAACTCCTTTCTTATCTTCTCCTCTGGGTGCTCAAACTTCTTTGTTAGTCCTCTTTGTATAGCACGTACCACACTCGGACTCTGCAAGGTTTACTTGGTCTCCCCTCTCCTATTTGTTAGGACCCATTTGGCTGCAAGTAACAGAAATCCAACTTAAATTAGCTAGGGCAAAAAGGAATTTATGAATTGTTCATTCTCTCCTACCACAGCTGGGCTTCCTCG
The DNA here is from genome assembly GCA_963575035.1 of Avahi laniger. NCBI lineage: Eukaryota > Metazoa > Chordata > Mammalia > Primates > Indriidae > Avahi > Avahi laniger. The sequence continues at coordinate 1,395 of CAUYSK010065694.1, forward strand.
AAGAGTCAAGGAAGACGGCCTCCAAGGTAGCCAGCTTCATGTCCTTCCAAGCTGTGACCCCAGAAGCAACAGTAAGTCTCCCCAACTAGTCCCATCAGAAGAGTCGGAAGGAAAGCCTTTTCCTGGCCCAGCATTCCTTCCGTGCTCTCCTGGATCACAGGCGCTGGAAGCCTGGGAACTGCGGGTCCCAGAGTCCCTGTCTACAGAGTCCTACATTAGAAAACATCAGTGAGAAGCACTTACCAAGATTGGGAAGGCAGAAGAAAGGCAGAAATCAGATATTTGCTCCAATGGCCAAAGTGTCAAACTTTGGGCTTAGGCAGCCATGACAATTTTTAGTGGCTTCTAGACTTCAGAACTGGAGGCAGCTGCAATCATTCCGAGTGGTTTTCTGAGCTCTTTCAAACTCATATCCACGAAAGTTAATGACAAAACCGGTGACTGTTCATGACCTTTGCTTGTCCAGACTTTCCCTTGACCTTTGTTTGTACAGATTTTGCAAGTACCTAATTACTCTCATTAAATCCCTTCCCATTTGAAATACCTTGAGTGGTTTCTGTCTGTAATCATACCCTAACTCTGTGGTCCCCAATCCCCAGATTGGGGATTCATCTATAAATTCATCTGTATTTATAGCTGCTCCCCATCACTTGCATCACTGCCTGAGCTCCACCGCCTGTCAGATCAGTCACTGTCTCCCATCACCCCCGGATGAGACCATCTAGTTGCAGGAAAACAAGCTCAGGGCTCCCACTGATTCTACATTATGGTGAATTACATAATTATTTCATTATATATTACAATGTAATAATAATAGAAATAAAGTGCACAATAAATGTAATGCACTTGAGTCATCCCAAAACCATCCCCTCAGCCCCTGATCTGTGGAAAAATTGTCTTCCATGAAACTGGTGCCTGGTGCCAGAAAGTTTGGGGACCACTGCCCTAACTGACATATGCATACACCACTGCAGAGGTTGGGGGAAAAGAGTCTGTCACTCTAATGAGAGAAGTAGAGAAGAACATGCTGGAAGCCAAATCAAGAGCAACCACTCTTCCCCACGGGAAACAGTGGGAGGTACGTTCAGGTAGGTGGGATGAGGTGAGAGGCAGGAGGGTGCTGAGTGTCAGGCAGTCAGACTTGATGTGCTGGGGAAGAAGGAAGCCAGGTGAACATGATGGCGAGGGCCACATTTAGGGCAACCCGTGGCGGTGTGTATGGGGACGGAGTGGGATGTGGGCAACAGAAGGGAGGCAGTGGCGATAGAAGTGTCCTAGAAAGGGAGAGATGTGAAGGCACAGACAAGGGTGCATCTGAGAGATGTGTGAGGAGAAATAGGATATTTTGACATATCGTATTTAAGGACTTAATAACGGCTGCCATTTACGACATTATGATTAATTATACATCACGTGACCTGCTAGGTTCTTTACTCATATCAGTTATAATCTGCAAGGCCAAAATCATCTACATTTACAAAGGAGAAGACCAGGTTTTAGGAGTCTTAATTGACACGCTCAAGGTCAATCGGCTAGAGACCAGAGCCAAGACTTGAACTCTCTTCTGTTGTCCTTGACAGCTTCATTCATCCCACCCAGCTGTGCTGCTTCCCTCCCTGCCCCTGGTCCTTTTAACAGTATAAAGGGCCAAACTTGATCCCAACTTGGTAAGAGGCAGTGGCATCAGACAAATAAATCCAAACTGGGGGATGTTCTGCAAAACAACTGGCCCAGTCTCTTTAAAAAAAATGTCAAAGTTATTTAAATAAAAAGAGAGAGAGAACGACTAGAATACTCTTCAAGATGAAAAGAGACTTGATAAGTAAATGCAGTAAGTGATCTGGACTGGATCCTAAATAACAAAAAATAAAAACACTATAAAGGACATTTTGTAAACAATGGGGAAAATTAACCAGATATCAGTTAAATAGTAATGTATTAACGTTAAACTTCCCAAGTGGGAGAAGGCCCTTGTTCTTTGGAGATAAGCTAAAACATTTAGAAGTAAATCAACACAATGTTTCCAAGTAATTTTCAAATGGATTAGCAAAAGTAGGCAGGTGGGTAAGGTCGGTAGAGAGAGAGTGTACGTGTGGCAAGATGCTAACGATTAAAGGGTCAGTGGGGTTCCTTGTACTAGTCTTACAATTATTCTGTAGTTTGACAGTTTTCAAAATAAAAATTTGAGGGAAAAAATTTGAAATTCCTCCATTCCCCCTCTCCGCAAAAAAAGGAAAGAAAAGAGGAAAGCCTTTAAATTGAACATACCTAAGTTTACCAAAAATGGGCTACCACTTCCTAGCTGTGTGACTCTGAGCTTTGATGTCCTCAGCCGGGGAAGGGCCCGTTAGCGCCTACGCATGAGCGTCTCCATGTGGCTGATGTCAGAGACTGTGTAAGGCTTCAGGCTGAGCACTCAGCACGGCGTTCTCAGCATTCACATTCGCTCTCTTTATTTCCCCTTCCGAACCCCATTGCACATCTGCAGACTCCACTAAACTGGGCACCGAGGGAGATTAGCTAGGATAAATAAGAGCAGTGGCAGACTCCGTAGGGCACACCACTGAGGCAACATGACACTCCTGCAGGGACCCTTGCTGCAGCCTGCCTGCCTACCTGTGACGCTGGCTGGCCAACCCTCTCGACGTTGGACCACAGCGATGTCACCCAGTCAGAGGTCAGAAGTGCTTCTGTGCCAGATTCTGTCTCCCAAGACTTGTTGGCTCATGCCGTGGGTCAGAGCTCAGATACTAACCAGTTTTTCAAAGGGGGGTCCTTGGCCCATCTGCAGCAGAATCGGCTATGGTTCACGCGAGAATGTAGATTCCTGAGCCCCCCACAGCTCTGTTGAGTCAGCTTCTCTGGAATGGTCTTGGGATGCACATCCCAGCACTGCTTTCTAGGTGACCGTGAGGCACACTCAAGTTTCAGTGCCCTTGAGCTATACCGTGGCTGCAGTAAATGTGATGTTTTATAGCAAAATTGGTCCATTGGAAAATGAATTCCTGTGGTTGGTGCCTGACAATAACATAAAAAGGCTATACCCACCGCAAAAACGTCCACGAATGGGAGCAAACGGAAAATATGAATCAAGTTGTACATAAAAATAAAAGCAGGACACGTAGAAGGAAAACAGTGCTTCTCTCCGGGCTGTGCTGGCTCCGGACTCGAAGCATGTGAATAAAACACTGCCCCAGCCTTGGCAGTGAGGAGACCCCTAGTCTGGAGCCCCCAGATCCATCGCTGCCTGCACTCTAGAACTAAAGGGATCAGAGTGGGCTCTACGGCCTGGCAGAAGGAGCCCCTCCACACGCTATGACTCTGGAAAGCTGCAAAAACCAACAAACAGTTCTGTCCTCTGGACATCTGCAGCACATAAACTCCAAGAGCGCCAGAGAATTCTAATGATAGAGATGCGTACTTAGATTCTGCTCTGCATCTGCTGGCGCCTCACAGCCTTACAGGACTCTCTTCGGGGATGGATGCTCTGTCAGATGCCACCTGGGTGAAAGAAGATGACAAGCACTCACCTGGTTTCCCTGTGGACCCTGCAAGGGTTTACTAGTGAACCTTTGCTTTAGAAGGTTGCTGAGTTCTTCTGTCTTCCAGCTCACGAGATCAGACCAGTTGGCCAAAGAAGTTTCCTTCTAATCCTGGGAATCCTCTAGTCCAAACCAGCCCCTACTTGAGGCACGCATCTACTCGCAGGGTCTGAGTGATTTCAGGAGACTTGACATCCTGCACTCAGCCCTAGGGAGGGGAGGAGAAGGACACACAATTGGGGTGTCTCCACCCCACCCCAAACTGAAACAGACAAGAGAGGACCATTTGCAACTTTCTCTCTTTCTTGGTTCTGGGAAAAACCAGTGATCCCATTTAGCAAAGCCTCAGATGGCAGCATGGTAACCATTTTAATTTAATAGCAAAAAAAACCAAACCAAAACAAAATAAAGTGCAGTGAGGGAAAATTATTCATGGAAAGTGACTTTTAAAAATTGTCTTTAAATATTACAGCCAAAGTGAGAGGATGGAAATTGCATCAGAAGAACATTTTTTGGTGTGTCTTAACATTGAAGAAATAAATCACTTTCCCAACCGTAGGGCTTCAAATAGTATGTCATCTTTTCAGGAACACCAAAGTTTATCTTGAAAATAAGGAGAACTGGATTAAACTCCAGATTTAGGGTGTTTTCCTAGCACCCTAGCACACGAAATCCTTCACACATAAACCCAGGTAGGTTTAATCTTGGTGGTTTCAGTGTTCAAAGCCCCCTTCCTGTCTTCTATTTCGATTTTGTCCAACAGCATACAAAGCCACGGCGGGGTCGGGGCAGGGTGTGGGTCTAATATCTGGACCACTCTACACGGAAAGGATGCTCAGCAGGACGTGGGAGAGAGGGAGGCAGGAAGGAGGAGGAGAGTCTGCAATGATTCCACACGGAGGAAAGTGCCCTTTTGCATGTGGAATGTCTGTGGCTTCTCAGTGGTGTGGTTTATGGAGGCCGGAGGTGATAACTCAGATTTAGGAACTGTGACTTGGTGGCTCTCTATTGGATTCCTTCCCACACAGTCACTCGGGCCGAGCATTTGGCAGGCACTGAGCAAATCCTGAGGTGGACAGAAATGAATAATGCTCAGCCCCTGCTGTCTGCCCTCCAGACATCTCTCAAGGACAGGAGGATCACACATCCTGGGCACCTGGTATTATCTCCGAAACTAATCAATCTGTGACTGCAAGACCCCCACAGAGGAAATCCCAATGGTGCCGGTGGGCTCCTTGTATTTAAGTCCTCCCTGGCTGCAGAAAAATGCTGCTGTGTTCTCAATCACTTTCTTCTTAATGCAAAACAAAACAAGCACAGCCTTCCCTCTCCACTAGGACACTTACCTCCTCCAGTCGGCCTCAGTTCTGGCACGGCCTGCAGCAGAGCTCCTCAGAGAAGCAATGCCTGAGCTCGCCCAAGCAGCCCTGCAGATGTCCCTGAGGCCCTGACTCTGCTGCCACCTCCTCAGAACCTGGGCTGACCCACTGTGCTTCTGACTGGGCCCGGTTCCTTTCCTCCACACTTCACTTCCTCCTTGCCTTCCGGCTCCATAGCCCTTTCTGCTGGGCCTTCAGACTGCCTGAGCCAGAGTTTTGTGCCCCAAGACCCCTCTGGCATACTTCTGGCTCTTCCTGGCCTAACAGTAAGCTCCAGGTGCCAATGGTAGCCTTCGAGACTGTCATCAGACTGACGTTTGGGTCTGAAAAAGCCCCTGCACTCAGTGGATTTAAATATGACCTCCATAACTTATGCTACACTTGCCAGATGGCAGGCAGTTTGACCATTAGAGTGCATCGCTGCAAAGCAACTCAACTCATTTGCTTTCCCCACACCAACCTGTAGATCAGCCCCTAAGTACAGAGCGCCATTGTCATCAAAGGAAACTTCAAACTACTTCAGTACACTGGCTCTCAAATTTAGCCTCATTAGAATCACCTGGAGGGCCACAGCCCTCAGTTTCTGAGGCTGAGGCTCTAAAAGTCTGATGGAGAATTTGCATTTCTAATAGGCTCTTAGGTGAGGCCCATGCTCTGGTTCACGTGTCTCTCTTTGAGAACCACTACTCTAATCTACCAGGTTTCGAACTTGGCTGCACGTGGGACTCACCTAGGGAGTTTAAAAAACACCTGAACCTACCCATGGAAATTCCGATTGAATCGGCCTGGTATATACTGGGCATTTTATAAGCTCTGTAGGTGATTCTGATGTTCAGCCAGGCTGAGAACCTCTGCTCTTGTCCATTTCCTCGGCAGAGGCTGGGCCGGGGGTGGGCAACCCGGCTGAACATTGCAGTCTTCTTTACCCCCCACAGTGACCTTGAGTAGGGTATCAGAGAAAACATAGAACATCCAGTTAAATTTGAATTTCAGATAAACAACAAATAATATTTAACTGTAAGTGCACCCCCCCCCCCGACTATTGCATGGATGTCCTATTGTTTTCTTTTCTTAAACATGGGAATCCTATCCTGAGACACCTCCATAACCCTGAATGAAAAGCAATAATCCGTCAGCTCCCATTTTACAAATAGGGCAACTGAGGCCCCAGAGGTCACAGAGAAAGTCAGGGTAAGAGCCAGGTTAAGATCTCAGGAGTCACAGTCTGGAACTTTCTGCTTCTATTACACTAGCTGTGATAAAGGCACAACCTCCTCTTGCCAGAGGGCTACAGTCAGTTAGTTGCCTGGAGGTGACTTTAAAGGGGTCAGTATGATTTATGACCTCTCTGCTCCACCTCAGTCCTTACCTCCACCCCCCTCCCTTCTACTGCTGCAGGTATCACAGAGGCTGCCCTGGTTACGGCCATTCTCAGGAAGGAAGAGGGCTGGAAGTGGCCAGAGACAGCTGTGTGTGAGAGCCCATAATTGGGTAACACAAGGACAAGTGGGATTTGGAATAGGCAAACAACAGGCAAAGCATGTTGGGAGAGGCCCACTTAATTCACAGAGACACTTGGAATTAGCTGTAAATTCTCTGGGAAGAGATCAAGGCAGCCACATAACAGCTCAATTAAATTGTCGGCTCAATGCTCGATGCAAGATAATGGTCAAAACACAGTCTTTAATCTAGATAAAGAGGATTATTTTTCGACCCATAATGAGATTCCTAAGATTAGTTGTACCTAATGTGGAGAGAACAACAGCTGGCTTGGCAATGCTGGGGACAGGCTTGCATGTCAGCAAGACTGGGACTTGTGTGGAAGGGGCTACCTGAATGCCACAACCTTCCTGGAGCCCCCTCTGGGTGCTTGGAAGACAGGGATGAATCACGTTCTGCTTCCTCCATTTAAGATACAGGGTCTGGGAACAGAACCCCAGAATGCATCCACTTCAAAAGTACCGCAAGTCAAAACAGTATGGTACTGGCATAAAAACAGACACATAGATCAGTGGAATGGAACAGAGAGCCCAGAAATAAACCCAAGCATATACAGTCCACTAATTTTCAGCAAAGGCACGAAGAACACATAATGGGGAAAGGGCATTCTCTTCAATAAATAGTGTTGGGAAAACTGGATTTCCACATGGAAAAGAACGAAATTGGACCCCTACACGTACACAAGGGATTAAAGACCTAAACTTAAGACTTGAAACTGGAAAACTCCTAGAAGAAAATATAGAAAAAAAGCTCCTTGATATTGGCATTGGTGATGATTTTTTGGCTATCACACCAAAAGCTCAGGCAACAAAAGCAAAAATAAAAAAATGGAACTATATCATGCCAAAAAGCTTCTACACAGCCAAGGAAACAATCAACAAAATGAAAGAGCAGGCTACACATTGGGAGAAAATGTTTTCTAACCATGTATCCTATAAGGAGTTAATATTCAAAATACATAAGGAATTCACACAATTCAATGGCAAAATTTTTTAAAAATTTTAAAATAACCTGATTTTTAAAAAAATGGGCCAAGGACCTATATAGACATTTCTCAAAAAAAGACATAAAAATGGCCAACATGTATAGGAAAAGATGCTCAACATCACTTATCAACAGAGAAATGCAAATTAAACCACTATGAGATATCACCTCACACCTGTTAGGAGGGCTAGTATCAAAGAGACAAGATAATAAGTGTTGCTGAGGGTGTGGAGAAAAGGGAACCTTTGTACGCTGTTGACGGGAATGGAAACCGGTGCAGCCATTATGGAAAACAGTATGGAAGTTCCTCAAAAAAATTAAAAATAGAACTATCATATGACCTAGTAATCCCTCTTCTGCGTATGTAGCCAAAGGAAATGAAATCAGCACCTCAGAGAGATATTTGAACTTCCACCTTCATTGCAGCATTATTCACAACAGCCAAGCTATGGAAACAAAGAATCTGTCGATGGATCAATGGATAGAAAAATTGTGGTATTCCTTGTGGTAAAACAATGCGATATTATTTATCTTTTAAAAAGGAGATCCTACACTATTTGGGTGATGGGCACACCCATAGCCATGACTCAAGTATTACAAAAGCGATCCATGGAACCAAAAACATTTGTACCCCCTTAATACTTTGAAATAAAAGAAATACAAAAAGGAGATCCTGCCATTTTCGACCACATGGATTAACCTGGAGGATGTATACTAAGTGAAATAAGTCAGACATAGAAAGAAAAATACTGTATGATCTCACTTATATGTGGAATCTAAAAAAAAAAAGTCGAATACATAGAAACAGAGAGTAGAATGGTGGTTATCAGGGTCGGGAGAGGAAAGGGGATGGGGGTGGGGGGTGGGAAATGGGGAGATGTAGCTCAAAGGGTACAGTTATTTAGGATGAATAAGTCTATAGAGATCTAATGGACAGCATGAGGATTATAGTCAATAACGTTGTATTGCATACTAGAAATTTGCTAAGAAAGTAGATTTTAGGTGCTCTTACCACCAAAAAAGGTGACTGTGTGATATGATATGTTAATTTGCTTGACTTGACTGTAGAAATCATTTTACTTTGCATATGCACATCCAAGCATCATGTTGTACACCTTAAATATATATTGAAAACATACAGCAAGGCTGACAAGGCTGCTCCCACCTTCAGGCAAGGCTGGTAGCCACTGGCATCAAGCCTGAGCAGACAGCTGTAGCCCCTTGCTCTTCCACCCTCCTCGGTCTCAACCACTCCCATCCACCCACTCATCCCACAAATATTAGGCACAGAGTGCCTACTGTGTGTCAGGCACTGTTCCGGACCCTGGAGGTATACAGTGAACAAAAAGTGCAAAGATCCTTTCCCGCTGTGGGACAAGAGAACAATAAACACGAAAAATAAGTAAAATACACAGAGGATGAAATGGGGATGAATAATATTCAGAAAAATAAAACAGGGAAGAGGGATGGCAAGTGTTGGGTAGGGACTGCAATTCTAAATACTGTGCCCCGGGGAGGCCTCACTGAGCATGTGACATTTAAATAAAGAGCCGAAGGAAGTGCAGGGGGAGCCATGGCATTGTTGGGGAAAAGCACTGGAGGCAGAGGAGACAGCAGTGCAGAGGCCCCAAGGCAAGAGTGTGCCTGGAGGGCTCGAGGAACAGCTAAGAGGCAGGCCAGCTGCAGCAGGAAAGAGAGGACAGTCTAACATAAGGGCAGGAATGTAAGGGAACCGGGTCATATAAGGCCCATGGGCCACTGTAAGGATTTTGGCCTTGACTGTTAGGGAAATGAGGATTCCATGGGGAATTTGAGCACAGGAGGGACAGAATCAGGCTGATTTTAATAGGATCACTGGCTGCTGTGTTGAGACGGAAGCAGGGAAAATGGGTAAGAGAATCTGCAACAATCCAGGCAAGAGATGGAGGAGTCTTCTTCCAGGTGGCAGCAGTGGAGAGGGTGAGAAGTGATCAGATTCTGCACATACCTTGCTGATGGGCTGGACAAAGTAGGAATGGAGGGGGTCAAGGACAACTGAAGTTTTTGCTTCAGATCTTCACTGAGCTCTAATGACTCTCAAATCTATGCCTCCAGCCCCGTCTCCTGCCCTGAACTTCACAACTGTTTATAAAAGTGGCCAATGCCAGGTCAACTATCTTCTCCCCCAAAGTAACCCTTTCCCTTTCCTCCAGTATTTCCTTTCACTGGGAAGTGGCTGGTCACCATTCACTCTGGCCCAAAGCCAGAGACCTGGGAATCATACAGAGTTCACCCTCTAAAATGGCTCATCACTCTTCTACTACTTCAACATTATTTATTCATTCAACAAATAGGTATTGAGTGCCTTCTGTGCACCAGGTAATATTCTAGGCACCATTTTCTGGTCCTTTAACATTCTTTTAACTGTTCTGCCTCCTTTCTGTCTCTTTCCATGAAATACATCTTCCATGTTGCTTCCCAAATGATCTTTATAAAATGCAGAAAAAATTAGGTAATTTCCTTGCTCAAAGACCTTCAATGACTCCCTACTGCCTATAAGATGAAGTTCCATTTTCTTTGGTTTGGTATTCAAAACTCTTCTGGATGGGGCACAGCCTATCTTTCTACCTTTCCCCACCATTTCATGCACTCATAGACAATCAGCTACTCCTACTGCTCTCAAACCAGACCACTTACTATGCCTTAAATGGTTTCCCACATAATCCTGCTTCTATGTCTCTCCTTATGTTGTTCCCTCTGCATGGAATTCCCTTGCCTACTTTTCCTATAACTCAATGCTACTCATTCGTCATGGCCCAGTCCTTTACTAAGAACTCTCCATGATCTACCCCGTCATAATTAAACTCCCATCCCCATAGCCCCATAGTTCTTTGTCCCTTGTTCTGTCCTGCACTTCTCTTGCCTTGCCTTGTACAATTATGGGTGAGAAACAATATTGCTGTCTGAATTATCTTTGCATCCCCTGGGGCCTGGCACACAAACAGAGGACTGACATTAACATTCAATAGACTGAACTGAATGATGTTACGTAAAAGAAGTAGATGAGTCTGTTGGGTTGGTGGCCCCATTTTTCTGGGCCTGTACAAATGGCATAGCTTTTCTCCAGATAACAGAAGGAGGTGCAGAGGAAGGAGATGCCATGTCTCTGCCCGTGGAGAGTTCTTGTTCTAAAGTGAAAAGTTGAGATACAATAGAAACAGAAACAGCGCCATACTCAACCCTTCCAATAATACAACTGGAGTGGGGAGGGAGGAGGACATGAGAAGCAGAAATGCCAAGAACGATGGGCATGTTTACAGCATCCTGTAGTGTTGGGTTGGTGACGTCAAGAGACTGGGTACCAATTCCAGCTATACTTCTTGATTCAATCTCTTCTTTTCACTAGTCCCAGTGTTCCCTCTGTAAAATGGGGTGGCTGGATCTCTGAAAAGAGAGTCTCCTTAGCTCTTACCCCCTATAGTGTTCTGATCCTAGTCCTACAACTCTCTGTCTTCCCAAATCATTTGACCCAACTGCCTCCCCAACGTCTTCCTTAGGAAGCTTTTTCTATTTCCTTTCAGAATAATTTTTTCTGACTGTGAATCTTGGAGGGTATGTCTCTACAAGTTCCCAAAGGAAAACACTCATGTGGGTTTTTGCTTGCTTGAGGTAAATACCACCTTAGGCCAGCTACCCCATCTATAAACTGGGCATGATACCAGATTGCAGGGATGTTGAGCAGGGTTAATTATATGCAAAGTGTTTAAGGGTTGAGCAGATACACAAGTGCTCTGGAAGTTCTTGGCGTAATTCTATAGCATTACAATAATTTTGGCTTGCAAATTATACCCCAGCAGAGGCATCACATGGAAAGCAGGTCTGACCCCATGGCCTGCTGAAATGAAATGGAAAAAATAAGTTGTGATATGTAACTTCTCTTCCTAAACCTTTGAAAAAGGCAGAGATAACTCTTCCATGTGCAAGCCACATGCAGGGAATAAGCTTCCAGATTCTGGAAGGGACTTTCTTGTCCCAGGTGGCCTGGCCTATTGCCAGGATCTGGTCTCCTTCCTGAGCCTAGAAGAAGAAATGGGAAGGAAGGGAGCTGGAACGGATTTGTAGTTGGATGAAAGGTGGGGCTTAGGACAAGGATGTCCTTGCCTTTCAGGTTCTCTATTGGGGCCTCCCTATATGCAAGATAATTAAGTGCTTATGCAGCAGAGGAGCAATTTAAAGGGTAATTTGAGAAAGTCTAGAGACACCTGAAATAAACATCTTAGCCAGGTCAAGCTCTGAGTCCCCTCCCCATGCCCTAGACTCATCGAGCAAACACACAGACACAGACACAGACACACACATATACACACTCTCCTTAGATTATTTCCCATGAGATGCTAAATAAATAGATCTCAGGTAATGAAGGGGATGTGTAGTTGGTGACAGTATATCTGTGACTATGGGGGGGGGGTGGTCACATAATAGGCTTGGAAAATTCAAGCCACACAGGATGATAGTCCTGTTTGACTGAAGAGGGAAAGGGCAAATAGCTTGATCCTGAAGGAACAATTTGCAGTCAACAACTGGCATCAGTGTGTGTGGCTGAACAGACAGAGCTCAGGCTTCAGAGTAAGACCCAAGTTGGAGTCCTGCTTCTGCCACTTTGGCACTGTGGCCTAAGGTGTGAGTCTGGGTGGGTTACAGAGGAACCAGTATCAGCCCTCGGGCTCTCCCTTTCCCAGAGGCTCAGACTGAGAGTTTGACCTCTATCTCCAGCGTGGCCTGGATCATGACCTGACCAAAAGAGCACCGGCCGTCCTGCCTTCCCTAACAGGTCTCACTATTCCCACAGGATACAGAAAAATAGATTCCCCCCAAACCTATTCACAATATACAGACAGCAAATAGGGGTTGTTGATTTGGGCTATTGTTTTAGTAAATCAACATTCTTAGAGAATTTCTCAGCTCTCAGGTAGCCACACCTCATCCCACAGCCACACCCCACATACTGGGGCTTCCCCCCCCCCTAAATTCAAAGCAGCAACAGGCCCTAGGGGCAGCTACTTCATTTTCAGGCAGCATTTCCGGGAGTATGTCATCTCCCCTGGGTGCAGACCCCAGGAAAAGCAAAACTGAGCCAACTGTGCCCCTCCTTCGGCCTCAGTTTCCTCATTTTTGGCTAATAATCGAAGGATGATTTGAAGTTGCAGAGGGCAGTGGAAATATCACTATGGCGCCACCAGACTTGGGAACCGGCGTCCAAGCTCACCTGTGTGATCTACCTCTGGGCCTCACTTTCTCCATCCGTAAAATCGGGTCCTGGATTAATAAATGGAGCCTTGCCAGCTCCTACAGCCTTAGGCATTAAACCTTCCCACAACTGGCTCTGGCCAGGTTGGCAGAGAACAAGGTTAAAGCGAAGACTTCCTCAGAGGTGAAAAGGTAAGCAAACGTTCTGATCTCCCCTAGGCTTGCTCTCCGATTGGTGCTTGGCCCGGGCCCATTCGGAACGCATCCGCCATCTAGATTGCTAATATTCTAATTAGCATAAAGATTCCTCCGAGGACCCGGCGCAGGGAGACTGAACTGGAGTCTCTGTCCCTTTAAGGAGAAGGGGGACAGTCACTCTGTCCCTAGGGCACTCACTAGGCACTGCATTTCCTCCGCACAGGCCACGATACAGCCTAGAAAGGTTCCAAGTTAATCCACGCCCGCCCAACCCCGACGGCGACAATCTTTGGGGTGCACAACGCGCGGGTCCCGGGGGACTGCGGACAGGTTTGGCCTCTGCGCGTTGCAGGCTCAGCCAGGCAACGTCTCGCCCGAGGCGGCAGCAGGCTGCAAGTGAGGCGAGGCGGAGCTGACCGCACCGCGGGACCTCGGCGTCCTGGGGCACGACCCTGGGGCTGGCGCCTAGGCGGCCGCGGGAGGTAGCGCGTGCAGAAAGGGAGAGGTACGCCCGCCGAGGACCGGGGCGCGAAGAGGGCGGGGCTTGGGCCGAGGCCCGGCGGGCTAGCGCGGGGTGGGCGGGGCTGGGCCTGCGGGGGCGGGCTGGGGGCGGGGCGCGCGCAGGCCCGAGGAGGGCGGGGCCGCGGCGCGGGGCGGGTTCTGGCGGCCCGAGTGTCACACACGCGGCGGCTCGGGAGGCGGCGGCAGCAGCGGCAGCTGCAGGCGCCGCCAGGACGGGCACGGGCGCGCGGGCGCCGGCTGCCTCCCTCCGTCGCTCGCTGGCTGTCTCGCTCTCTCGTCCGCATTCTCGCCAGCTGCGGGGCCTGACTCGCCCCAGCGCTCTCAGGAAAGGAGAAGAGAAGCAGAGGACGCAGACAAGTTCCCGCAGCACCCGCGATCCCGGCCGAGGCGGAGGCTGCGGTTCCGACGGGGCAGGCGAGTGCTCCACGGCGGGGCGCACGGCGAGAGCTTCCGCGGCGAGGGGCGCTCGGACCTCCGGCTCTGCGCGGGGCCCTGTGCCAGGACCCCATGAGAGGCGCCCACGAGGGGCCCGAGATCCGAAGCCCGGGCGGCGCGCGGCGGAGGCGGAGGGCGGTGCTGCAGCTGCAGGATCCCGAGAGCGGCCGGCAGGAGGCGGCGGCGAGAACTTGAACTTGGCGTCGGGAGCAGGCGCCCCGGACGCCCCCCGCCGGGGCCGGGGCGCCGAGGGACCTGGGTGGCAGCTCTGCCCCCCGAATGGCCGCGGCGGCGGACCAGGATCCCGCGCCGCGGCCCTAGGCGGCCTCTCGCAATGGCCAAGTGGCTGAACAAGTACTTCAGTTTGGGCAACAGCAAGACCAAGAGCCCCCCGCAGCCGCCGCGGCCCGACTACCGCGAGCAGCGGCGCCGAGGCGAGCGGCCCTCGCAGCCCCCACAGGCCGTGCCGCAGGCCGCCTCTGCCGCCTCGGCATCCTGCGGTCCAGCCGCCGCCTCCTGCTTCTCGGGCTCTTCGGGCTCGCTTCCCGACGACAGCGGCAGCACTAGCGACCTCATCCGCGCCTACCGCGCGCAGAAGGAACGCGACTTCGAGGACCCCTACAACGGCCCGGGCTCGTCGCTGCGCAAACTACGCGCCATGTGCCGCCTGGACTACTGCGGCGGCGGCGGGGAGCCGGGCGGGGGCCAGCGCGCCTTCTCCGCCTCGTCCGCGTCGGGCGCCGCCGGCTGCTGCTGTGCCTCCTCGGGCGCCGGCGCCGCTGCGTCCTCGTCCTCGTCCTCTGGCTCCCCGCACCTCTACCGCAGCAGCAGCGAGCGGCGGCCCGCCACGCCGGCCGAGGTGCGCTACATCTCCCCCAAGCATCGCCTTATCAAAGTGGAGAGCGCCGTTGGCAGCGGTGCCGGGGACCCCCAGGGGGGCGCCTGCTCAGGCGGCCGCACCTGGAGCCCGACGGCCTGCGGAGGCAAGAAACTGCTCAACAAGTGCGCAACCTCGGCCGCAGAGGAGAGCGGTGCTACCAAGAAGGACAAGGTAAGCTGCTCCTTGGCCTTCCCCGAGTTTGGAGAGCCGCTGTGCGCACGGGGAAACCGAGGCAGCGCTCTGGTTTTGGGTCCCTCCATCTACTTCGGCCTAGGACCCTGGGGTCAGGCCTCTCGCGCTCCTTCCGGATTCTGCTCCCTCCCACGCGCTTTTCCCTGGAGTTCAGGGCGGTCGGCCTGCTGACACCGTCTCTTTGGCTGCTGCCCCCAGAATGTCCCCTCTCCGAGCCCACAGCCCAGGCAAGAGCTCCCCGCCCAGCCTTGCCCAAGGAAGACAGACCTAGCCAGCCCTTCCGGCTCCCGAGGAGTAAAGTCGGAGTCAGAGTTGTCAAGGACTTAAAAGAGTTTTTACGCTTGTTTTCCCCTACCCCACCTTCCACCCTCCACACACACTCTAGATGGGGAACTGAGGTCCAAAGCCGGGGGGGGACTCGCCCGAGATTACACAGCATTCTTGGTGGCAGATCCGGACCGGCTGTTTCTAAACGTGTGTATGTAAATCCCTCCCGGCCTCCGTGCCCGGCCCTGCCCCGCTCCACCCCCCGCGCCAGGTTTCCTAATCCGGGCTGCCTTTTGTACTGGAGCTGCTCCGGGAACCCCCACGCGTGCTTTTCCGGTTGAAATGCGCTGCCTCTCAGAGCGCTCCACGCCGAGCCGGACAGTTCCTCCCGCCGCGCGCCGGAGGGGGTCCGCCTATCGGGCCAGGCTGGAAGGTGACCCACCTCTCCTATCCTCACCCTCTTCCTTCCTGATCCCACCCCCACCCCATACCGGCTCAGGGGCATGGGGGGACGCTGTTACAACTTCCTTCCTAACAGATCGGGTCATCTTATACCCCACCCCCCCGTTTTGAAGCAAGCGAGTTAATTGCAGCCAGACTTGGCCCCCTTCTCTTCCTTCACACTCGTGATGCCCTCCCTTCCCCCATAAATAACACTTGTTCTGTCTACTTCTGGTGGAAGGCTGTGTTTTGATTAAATCTGAGGCCGGGTGGGAGAGCTAGTTCCTTCTCAGTTCCCTGCGTGTGGCGGCTGTTCTCCCCACCTCCCAAAGGTAAACTTTTACCCAGGCCTAGACTCGGGGAGACTGATAAAGAGTCTGAATTCCTTTTAGGAGTGGATGTCCAGACAGGAGGGAGACAGGCCTCTACCTGCCAGCTGGTGCTTGGAAAGGGATCTATTTTGTTTTCCAGGAGGGAGGAGGGAGGGAATGTCCCTCCTTTAATTTTTCTGCCTAGTCTTCTCTCCCTGAGGTCCCCGGCCTATCCTCTCCCCTGCTTGGTCTACTGAGAGCAGCATGGGCAGTCTGTGGAGGATCCCATTTCTCCCTGGAGCCAGTCTGGGGACACATCTGGGAAGCTTGGACTCTGGGTTTCCTAAGCACCCAGGGTGCCACACCTAGATGACAGGGAACTGAGAGCCAGGTGGCCACCCAGGAGCTGCCTTGGGGAAGGGAGCAGATTTCCCTGGGAGCCACCGGGATCCTCTTGGGCTTGCAGTTGCTCAGTGAGGGAAACACCAAAGAGGCTCGCTGCAGTCTCATGTCCACCCAAGCTTGGCTTGGTGGGGGGACTGGGAGAACCTGGAGTGTTCTGAAGGCCTGAGAAAAGTTCACAGCCGACTGCGCTGGACTCGGCATCCCTTGTTACCCTGCAACCATGCCCCGGGCAGGCACATCTCCTTTCTCTCCCGTTGCTACTGGTTCAGAACTTTAATAAACATTCTTCCCCCATTTACAATTAAGACTGTTTCAAACACTGAGGAATGATTTGTTTTATGGGCAGAATGTCAGGCTAAGACTTGGCTTCCTTTCATCCCCAGATATTTCTTAGGTGCCTTCCTTGCGCCCTACCTTGCTGGGTGCTGGTGCAGGGCCCATCTGCTGCGAATGCTGTGACAGGCCACAGTGTTGTGACGAGTGCTGTGGTGGGGCCTTGTTTACAGGAGGAGAGCCCTAGGGCACCTGGGAGGCGGGGAGACAGGGCTGTTATATGGGGGAGGTGTGGTGACCATGGTGGCTGGAAGAGAGATCCTGATGCTTTAGGGAACTGCAGATGAAGTCCCTTATGGCTGGAATTGAGAGGTTAGAGTTGGGTAGAGCCCGGGTCAGGGAGGACCTTGTAAGATAAGCCCAGTGGGGGCCAGTGAAGGGGGTTAGCTGCTAAAAGTGTTGTGATCAGATATGGTTTTTTTAGAAAAGATCTCTCTAGGCTGCTTTTCATCTACTAGGTTGTGACTTTGAGCCCTTTGATCTTTTGAGAAGTTGTCCAGATGTTCTTTCTATCAGAGGAGGAAGGGAGGCAGCCAGGGAGGGTCGGTAGGAGGTTGTAGCACAGTGGTCCTCAGACTTTAGTGCACCTGGAAGCCTGGTTAAAATGGATCGCTGGGACCCATCCTGCAGTGTCTGATTCAACAAGCTGGGAGTATTTACATTCATATAATTTCCTGGGTGATCTTTGGCTGCTGATCCTGGGACCACATGTTGAGAACCACTAACGCAGCAATGGCTGCTGCATTACCCTCCCTCTGGGTTTTCTGGTCAGGGCAGCTTTGGGAGACTCTGGATGCCCTCACCTCTACCCTTTGTGTGTGGCCACCTCCTGATTCTGGGCCAACAACCCCCTACTCCACCCCCAGCCCGTTAGGCAGTCAGGAGGCAATCCGGTTTTCGTATTATTTCCAGCCAGACAGCTTTTGGAAGGCCCAGACTTCCTTCTGCCCTTCTCTCATGGATCCAGGAAAACTCACTTCTAGCACCCCATTTAGTCTTTATCAGTTGTTAGGTAATAGGATGAGACTCTTAGGTCTGTTGGATGTCCCCGTGTTTGTTTTTAACATCAGACCTGAGTCAAGAGTTACCGTGGTATGGAGTAAGAGCTGCTCGTCCACAGACCCTTCTTCCAGTGCCGCCCCCACCATTTATCTTTGGGAGCCTGTCTCCTGCCTCCCTCTATCACACACTTAGGTGTCCACATGTTCTCCCAGGTGAGTCCTGGGGCACACACACCTGGCCACATCCCCCTAGCCCCCAATGCCAGCATCCAGTCTTGTGCATTTTCCCTTTTAGAATCATTTGGAAGAGAGACAAGGCTTACTCTGCCAGTTTCTCTCCTAACATCACTTAGCCAGCTGTTACCAGCGCTTTGTGCTCAGAGATGTCATAGTGTAAGTGTGAGCAAGGAGGGGAGGGAGTGAAGGATGCAGAAGACTTGTCGGTAATCTCTAGCCTGAGCCCCTGGAGGAGCTTGGCATGTATTTCATCATTCGTTGTGTTTTTGTCGTGGAGAATTTGAGGAGGTCTTTATCTAGGAGGTGGCTTTGAGCTACATCTGGAGCTGGAAGTGGAATTTCAGGAGGGGGGCACTGCAGGCTGCAGGAGTACTTATGTGTCAGGCTAAGTGTACATATGAGAATGTATGTAAGTGTATGCACGTGTGTGTGTAAACATATTTAAAACCTCAATGTGCGATGCGTTCTTGGAAACCAACCGTTTCATGCAATGAGCCTAGCCTGGGCAATGAGAGACGATAGCGTGAGAGAGGCAGGGGCTGACTTTGGACACAGGGGAGTCCTTGAATATTGTTGAGCCAGGGAAGGGGGGTGTCCTCTGAGCCATGGTGGAGGAGCATCCCAGGCTATAAATAGCTGCCAAAATCTGGGGGCAGTGAGGTTGGAGTTAGGCGACAATGTGGTATAGTTCAGGGGAGAGCCTGAGGGCCTGAGCTCCTGGAAAAAGAAAACGAAACTGCAGTAGGTAGAAATATTATTCCTTCAGTTGCACTTTATAAAAAAATAATGACAAAAGAGGCCAGTTCCTTTGGTAGATCTCCTTTTGTGCAGCCAAACAGGTCTCATCCAATTATGTTTTCTCCTGAAGTCTTGTTTCTTTTGTCATAATTAAGTAAATGTTTCCACAACTGAGAAAGTCAAGATGCATCATGACGTCAGTTTTCCCGGGCTTTAAATACATGCTAATGTGTACCAGCGCTTTATATTTTGTCAGCATCCACAGAGTTGAGTTAAATAACATGTTTTCCATAGTTACGGAATAAATAATATCATGTCTAACTTTTTTTTTTCCCCAACATCCAGCAAACAGTTTCTGAGCTGCCTGCTAGGCAGGGGAAATTCAGAGAGAAATCAGTAGTGGCCAGCTTTTCAAGAAGGAAGCTTCGCAGTTTGCAGTTGAATACCAGCTTCTCCAGGTCTAGCTGAGGAGACAGACAAAACCAAAGAGACCGTATCACAACCTGAAGAATGCCAAAACCAAAGTGTGTGTAGAGGGCTGGGAAGTCAAAGAAGGCTTTCAGGAGAAGGTGACATTTGAGCTGAGTCTGGAAGGATGAGTGCGTGGTTTCCAGGCAAGGAGGTGGGAAGAGGGCTCTCCATGCAGAGAGGGTAGAGCAGTTTGTGCCCAGAGAGAGAAGGGTTGGCTGGCAGCTCAGCAGGGCAGCTGTGAGAGGTGTGGGAGATTGCAGAGGGAGGTTGCAGCCCTCAAAGGGCAGAAAGTGTTTCGCGTGCCTTGCTGACGAGCAGTGAGTTGTCTGTTGGTCCTTTTCACAGAAAATCATCGATGTAGGCCTTGATTGAAGCCAGAGTGTCAGTCATTCCCATTTGATTAGTAGCCACGTTTTCTAGTTCTTAAAATGTCATGGATGGAAAAAGTAAGGACCAAACTTGGGAGCTGTGATTTAGCTTGGGACACTTTCCCCTTTGAAGTCCCATCCCTTGAAAGTAGTATGAGAAAACTGCCAGACTTCAAATCCAGTTTCTCCCATTGATGCCCCGGAAGGGAAATATATTCTCCAGGCTTCATACTAACAACTTAATTGGTCATTTAATCCTCACGATCACACTGGAAAGGGTTTAGGTACTGTATTAGCTATTGCTACAGAACAAATCACCCCAAACTCAGTGGTTTTAAACCAGGGGTCAGCAGACTTTTCCTCAAGGGCCAGATAGTAAATATTCTTAGGCTTACAGGATATACAGTCTCCATCACAGCTGTTCAGCTCTGCCATGGTAGCTTGAAAGCAGCCATAGACAATATATAAATTAATGGGGATAGCTGTGTTCCAATAAAACTTTATTTACAAAAGCAGGAGCTGGCCTGTGTGCTCTGCTTTAAATGATAAGCTTTTATTGTAACCAGGAGCCTGCACATCTGAGTAGTTTGCCTGGTCCCAGCTGGGCACATTCATGCCTCTGTTGTCAGTGTGGGTGGATGTGCAGCCCCGCTGATCTTGGCTGGGCTTTCTTCAGTGTCTGGTGGGCTGGTTTAGGGTGGTCTTGGGTGACAACAATTCAGCTCTATTCCTTGTGGTCTCTCATCCTCCAGCACATGTTCATATGATGGTGGCAGGCTTCCAAGAAAGAGCAGAAGCCCATGAGGTTTCTTGAGGTGGGAAACTGGCACACCGTTGCTTCCGCCGCATTCTGTGGATCAAAGCACGTCACAAGGCTGGTCAGGATTCAAGGAGAGAGAAGGAGCTGCAGAGTCCCATGGCAAAGGGCAGGGATACAGGCAAGCCATTAATTAGGGCCTTCAACACCATCTGTCTGCCTCAGGTGGTTTGACCCCTGTTTTACAGAAAAGAAACTGAGGTTTAGAGAGGTTAATGACTTGCCACGTGTCACATAGCTACCAAGTGATGGAACAAGGATCATACCTGTGCAGTCTTGAGTTCAAAATCTATGTACTTTTTACTGATTTGCTCCACTTGTTTTCCACAGTTTAAATGGAGATACAGTAGGAAGGCTCTGATAGTTACAGAAATGTGTGTTACATGTCTCCTCCCCTTCACTTAATGTTCTTCTTGCATCCCTCTTCCGTAATTTCCACCTTTCAGCCTGGGCTTTGGTATTCCTAGAAGCAGCTCCAGAGCTGGCTTTTCTGTCTCTCTCTCTCCCCTGTCTGCCTCAGAGTTCCATAAATGAGATGTTAATGCAGCACTTGAGTTATTTTATAGAGAAATTCTGCACACAGAGTTGGCGCATCCCAAGGGACAGCTGCACAAAATGTGAGTCTTGTAACTGTCAGGTCTTTTCATTCTAACACCAAGCGTTCCTTCCTTCCAAGCACTGGCGAGGCGCTGTGTGCTCTGTTTTGAGAAAAAAACTGGTGGTACCTTGGACTTTATCAACAAGGAACTTAAGTTTCCTTAAAGGAGATCGGGTGACTGTCCCCTCTAATCTGATAATCTCAGAACATGACTGATCACCCAAGGACTTAAAGCCTATGACTTGACCCTGTCTTCTCCCCGCGCTTAAAACATTTCTGACCCCGTAAAATTGGCTTTAAAAAGCAAATGTGAACCAGGTGCGTCTTCCTCTGGTCATTCAACAAAGCCGAACTTGCCGGTGGCCAAGCTCTCCCCTGATTAGCTTAGCTTGTGCTAGGGGAGCAAAGAGGCAGTGACCTATAGGGAGGGGGTCAGTCAGCCTCGGCCCTAGAAAATAAACCAGGACTTGTGGCTTTGCAGCAGAGAGCTGGGATGTTGGGGGGCTGGTGGCAGCACACCTGCTGGCTTTCTGAGGTCGGGTGATGGTGGTGGTGGTGCATTTTCTGCAGGACAGAGGCAGCAGTGGTCTCTGACTTCGAGACTTTTGTTTGGCCTATGTTGACTGAGAAATTGCTATATGCAGCCCACTTTCAGGAGCTGTGTGGGTACAGGGATGAGCCTGCTGGGTAGTGCCTGCCCATAAGGAACTTATCTTCTGGTTAAGGACACAAGAGCCAAGGCTGGAACACAGATCTGTATGGCAAAATTTACCTATAAACAAAATGGTGTGGGTGAGCCAAAAGCCAACCTGGCACACAGGCTGTTCTTGGCAGGGCCTTGATTCCATGGAGCCAAAGGAGAAGCAGGGTGAGGATGATGCATTTGTTTAAAGAAAGCACAATTATAATCCTGAATTAAGGAAGCTTTCCACAATAGTGATATTAGCTAATGCTTTTATTGCATGCACTCTGAGCCACGTGCTGTTCTATATACTTTACGTGTAACTCTTTTACTCCTCATCATGGTCCTTTGAGGTAGGTGCTACTATTTTCATTTTTACATGTGAGAAAACTAAGGCACAGAGAGGTTAAGTAACTTGTCTGAGGTCACACAGCCAGTAAGTAGCAGAGATGAGATGTGAAGCTAGATCCAGCATCTGTGTTATTACCACTGTAATATAACCCCCTCAAACTGCATAATCTCATGCCTGAATTTTCTTTGCCTTATTTGTGGCTAGTCTTACTCTTTGTAAAAAAGTCTTCTCTTTTGGCTTTGCAGGAGTGATGGATTCCAACATTTATGTAAGTGTTCTATAGCTTCCCATTCCCAGGATTCCCATTTTGCAGATGAAGAAACTAGGCTCCCGGAGAAGCAGAGTCTGCCCTGCCTCACAGCAGGTACTGGCAGAAGGCAGCCAGGCTGTCGACCTTGTGTTGAGTGCAGTGCCCTTTGTGCCGGGGTGGCGTGGAGGGGTTGGCCAAAGCTGGAGTCTGCAGGAAGGGTGACAGCCTGATTGATTTCCGTTTCTTTCCGTGTTTTGATTCTGAAACGCTTTGCTGAGACCATTAAGGAGCATGGATAGAGGACCTTGCTTCCACAATGGAATTTTCCTCCTCTTCCTGTTTGGTATTTTCCAGTAATATTTCTATTAATGTTTCACTTTCAGAGGCACTAACTTCCTGAGAGTTTGGGCTTTCTCAACTGCTGAGGCAGGAAGAACTGAATTTTCCTCTAAATCATTCGGTTCCTTTCCATTTTCTCCAAGGGGAGCTCTCCCTGGGTTTCGCATTACACTGTAAAGGAAGTATCTCGGAGGTGGGTCCAAGGGATGGAGAGAGAATTAGTCAGGGCCCTGGGGAATGACTCAAGCCCAGTGTTTTCCAAGCAGCACTTAACGGTCAGAACGGGGCTTCCCAAGGCCGAGGAGGGGGGAAGTGACTTGACAGGTGGGTGGGCTTGGGGGATACAGATCCGCTGGGCCTTGACGTGCAGGCTGGACCCAGGGTTCTCAGCTGGGCCATGAGAGCCCGAGCCAAGTCCTTTCTCCTCATTCATTCATTTATTTATTCAATGTGTATTGTTGAGAACCTGCTACGTGCTGGGGATTGTTCCAGTTAGGCGCTGGGAATAGAGCAGTGAACAAAACAGATAAGAAACTGCTCTCCTGAGCTCGCTCGCTCATGAGGAGTCGAGCAAATACAGTATGTTGGGGGTAGGGAAGACATAAAGTAGTATAAAGAGGCCAGGTGGGCCCGAGTTTGGAGTGGGATGTTGTTTTGTGAAGGACGTGATGGCTCTCCAAGAGAAGGGCATTCCAGGCAGAGGGAAGAGCCACACTGCAGCAGCCCGGGGTGGGAGCACGCCTGAGTGGTTCACGGACAACGCGGGGGTCTGTGTGACTGAGCAGAGCAGGTGAGGAGGAGGTGGGGGCGGATGAGGGCTGAGCAATGGAGGGCAGAGTACCTCGGGCCCTGTAGGCATTGGAAAGGCCTTCCCCGTTGACTCCAACTGAGATGGGAAGCCACATGATCTGACTCGAGCTTTAAGAGGATTACTTGGAGATCGTGCCTCGTGGAGCATAAGAGTGGAGGGCACCAATGGGGACCAGCGCTAGCACCGGGTGATGCGAAGAGGTCAGGTTCGGGCGTGTCACGAAGGCAGGGCCACAGGACTTCCTGACAGATGAGATGTGAGAGAAGAAGAGCCAGTGTGACAGCAAGATTTGGACCCCAGCAACCATGATGGGTGGCCATGAGCTGGGACGGGGAAGGCTCCGAGGGGCAGTCACAGTTCAGTCGACAGGATTCATTAAGCAACTGAGTCCTAGGGACACAAAGCAGGATGCCGTCCACGCTTCAGGGCTGTGGAGGTCCTGGAGAAGACACAGATGGCCTCGGTCTGGGTCTGGGGGAGGAAATGGGGAAAACCACCAGGCAGAGGAGGCCACATAGGAGTGGGGTCTGGAGGAAGGATGTCTAGGACCGAGGGGATCCCATCCACAATGACTGAGATTAGAAGGGGAGCCCTGCTCTGTGCACTCAGGTGGCCAGAGCCCGGAGCCTGCCCTGGCGGTACTGCAGGGGACAGAGGAAGGCTGCAGGGGAGGGGCCTGCCTGCCACTCGCCTGGAATTGCCCCAGTACTCCAAATTCTAAAGAGGCCACCCGCTGTGCCACATGGCTGAGCTGGGCACCACGGGAGGGTGGAGACAGTGCTGTGGTTTCGTCTCCAGGGGCAGCGCTGGAGTCGCTGCTGTTTTCCTAAGCAGAGCATTTCATTGCTGACCACTTCAGATTGCTGCGAAGTTCTCCCTTACGTGAGGTCCACAGGTACCTGCCTCGGGGAGGAGGAAAACAGAACTAGGAGGAATGGAACTTTGCAGGCCATGGCTAAATTCTAAAAATGAAAATGACCAGAAAGTTCTTGAAATGTAACTTTACCGTTTTGTTGGACGTGCACTCCCAAAAAGCCAGACAGCCCTGTAATCCCTCTGGTGCATTCCAAAGCTGCGCATGTGATTTCCTGGAATGGTGCAGCCCCTACCTGCCCCGTATGGGGCCCTTGGGAGGTGGTTGTGCTCTGAGCCAGTTCCTCAGGAAGGGGCTAGCTTGAGGTATATTTACATGTTTATTTCTGAGGTAACTTCTCCCCCTTATAACGAAATTAAGACAAATTTGGTGTAGAAAATATAGATAAGCAAAACTAAAATAGAACCAATTCTAACTCTGTAATTCAGAGAAACTGTTAACATTTTACTGTTTTCTATTTAACCATTTTTCAATGCATGTGTATCCATTTTTCCCTTCACAAAAATAAGTGATAATTGTGTATATTTTTTTCTTTTTGCTTAAAGATACAGAAAGGTGTCTACATTATCTTTTTTTTTTCTTTTGTTTTTTTCTTCTTTTTTTTTTGAGACAG
>CAUYSK010065695.1:0-83849 GCA_963575035.1 Avahi laniger
AAAATAGAAAGAAATTGGCTGGACAACTAAAAATATATAGAAAAAATTAGCTGGGCATGGTGGTGCATGCCTGTAGTCCCAGCTACTCGGGAGGCTGAGGCAGGAGGATCGCTTGAGCCCAGGAGTTTGAGGTTGCTGTGAGCTAGGATGACGCCACAGCACTCTAGCCCAGGCAACAGAATGAGACTCTGTCTCAAAAAAAAAAAAACGAAGTGTGTCAGAAGAAGAAGATAACTTCACAAACTTTTCTCCAGGTGAAGGGAATTTGGCTGCAGCCCATGTCAGCACTGGCCCTGAGGAATCAGAAAATGAGGACGATGGGTATGATGTCCCTAAGCCACCTGTGCCGGCAGTGCTGGCCCGCCGCACTCTCTCAGATATCTCTAATGCCAGCTCCTCCTTTGGCTGGTTGTCTCTGGATGGTGAACCCACAACAAGTGAGTCTGGCGTTTGTCCTGAGTGGCTGTGTGTCTCCTAATTTACAACGAAACATAATATTTAGTACACTAAATATTATGTGTAAGTGGAAGGAAAGTCCCCAATTAGGAAGTTAAATTAGTCAAACTCTTCAGGATTTTACAGACTTAGAAATGAGGTTGTTCTTTCAATTATATTGCTCCTCCTGTGCTGGGGGTGGGTAGGATTTATAGCTCTTCTGAGTCTGCCTGTGATAGTGGTAATTAAGCCTGAGGGTTTGGAGCACGCATCCCTCTTTCCTGGGCCCCATCCCGTTGGGAAGGAGGCATGCTGGCTCTGAAACACAGGCTGAATGGGCCTGGAGCCAGCTCAAATTGGGCCTTGACGACTGGGGGCTGTGTTCTCCTTGCACCTGTGGCTGCCTGGTAGAGCGGCAGCCAGAGTTGCTGTCCCTTTGGAAATTGAAGACAGCCTTCAGGACAGCTGGTGAAAAAGATATACAGCATCCTGTTGCCCAAACGGGTGGTGATCCCCACCCAACCTTGGCTAATGTTCTTCACTACAACTTAGGCTTATTTCTATCTTTTTCCTT
This sequence comes from Avahi laniger, assembly GCA_963575035.1. NCBI lineage: Eukaryota > Metazoa > Chordata > Mammalia > Primates > Indriidae > Avahi > Avahi laniger. The sequence goes on from CAUYSK010065695.1 coordinate 1,010, forward strand.
ATTTGTAGAAAGCAAAGTTTAGTATCTTCTCTGGTCCCCTCAGAATTTTTTTTTTAATAATCCAGACAATTATGTGTGCGGAAACTTGTTGCTAAGTGTAACACATGATGCAGATGTTGTGTGCTTGTGAAAGCAATGGTTATTGTTAGTAGAACAGATGCATGTTATATTTAGAAGGTTGCTCCTACTGTGATAAGAAGGGGAGGCTATATCCTAAACCCTTGAACCTGTAAAACCCGGCCTTGTGACTGAAGAGCACATGCACCCAGTTGACGGGAGGTCAATAATATCTTGATATTAGCACATTGTTATTATTACTGCCATTAAATGAGGGTTTCACCCCAGATTTGCAAATATTTTCTTTCTTATTTCTTCTAGACTTCACTGAGGGCTCCCAAGTTCCTGAGAGGCCCCCTAAACCGTTCCCTCGGAGAATCAACTCTGAACGGAAAGCGGGGAGCTGTCAGCAGGGTGGTGGTGCTGCTGCCTCTGCCACCGCCGCTGCTTCGCCGCAGCTCTCCAGCGAGATCGAGAACCTCATGAGTCAGGGCTACTCCTACCAGGACATTCAGAAAGCTTTGGTCATTGCCCACAACAACATTGAGATGGCCAAAAACATCCTCCGGGAATTTGTTTCAATTTCTTCTCCTGCCCACGTAGCCACCTAGCACACTACCTCCTGCTGCAGCTTTAGCGGACCGGTGAGCTGGGAGCTCTTATCTAGCACCTGGAAGGGCAGAGGTTCCTTTGGAGACTTCACAGTGAAGTCTTGCCCTCTCTGTGGGATAGATGTCACATCTGTGGTTCCAAGATTTCAAAGCAGTGGAATGAAAATGGAGCAGCTAGTACGTTTTATCATTTTATAGATCTTGAGAGTGCATTTGAGGGTGTCCTTCAGTCCCCATTGAGAGAAGGTGTGGATTTTGTTACATGGTAGTCTACCTAGGGAACAGTCCAGAAAGCTGTAGAATAAGTATTGTGCTGTAAATCCTAATTGAAGACTTAAGACTTTCCTGGGTTAAGGATGTGGCCATGTGTCTGTCTGTCTGCCTGTGGTTGTGTGTGTCCTTGTGATTATAGGATTAACCTGCTGTGCGTGTTAATCCCAGGCAGGGAATTAGCACAAGAGGTTTAGGAAGGAATCTTTTAAAGACTTCCATCTACTGTGGTATTATACCCGACCCTAGTGTGTGTTACAACTTCAGCACTCCCCTTTGGCTTAGATTATCCTGTTTATAGCTAAAGTCTTATATTTTTAGAACACCCTCCCTCTGTTCTTTCCCCTATCAGCTCCTTCCTCCTCCTGCTCCTCCTCCTCTTCCTCCTCCTCCTCCTCGGTGTTCTGTCATTGGCAGTGGGCTTGCTATGACCGGGCTTGCTATGACCAGCCTTACTGAGGCCAAGGAGCTTATGGGATGTTCTTTATTATGTGTGATGGTGTTGGTTTGTTTGGTAGATAGGTGGGAGGAAAAGTACTGTTGTTATATCATTATAGTCATGTTTGATACGAGGAGCTAACACTGGTCACTCCAAAGCGCTGTTTCTATAGGAACATTGAATTAGTTAAGATGTTTTAATTATCCTAATTACATAATGCCTGATTTGAGATAGAGGCCTTCAAATACATTCCATGCCCTCCCCAGAAAATAGCCTGTGGGAATATGTTGCCTTGGTGCCAGGTATGTGTTCTGATGTAGGTCATGAGTCTTTCTACTTAATGGGAAAGGAAGAACATTTGTTTCCAGGATGACTTTCTGGCCCAAATACCGTGAAGTTTTTAGGAAGCTTCATTCACATGCTATTTAAATGCACAAAACAGATAGTAAGGATTTATCCATTCATTTTTTTTCTTGCCCATGAATTAATTTTAGTTTATAGAGTGTCTTCCTTTGAAAATGAACCAGGTTAGATTTTCAGAAATGATTTTTTTCTTTGCCCTTTATGGACTAGGGGTAACACCCATGGTAGCACAGCATTTTGCTAGTGATTAGCACCTTTCCTACATTGGTGCCACCCAGTGACTTGGTTTTCTTTTGTGCCTGTGGCTTTGGAAATGTAATGTCTGTTTCCTGCTTTACTTCCCCTTTCCTCTTCGCTGTAGATCCTATATACTCTCTTAATTACTGTGTCCTTCATGGTAATTAGATATCATTCAGTGAATAAATTACTTCACTGTAGTCAAAGACAATATGGAAAAAGGCTGGCATTTTGTGTAATTGCAAGTTCATAAAGAAGATTTCGAGTCCAGTTTGGAGACCCAATTAGTCAGTTACTTTAGATACTAATAAATGATCCCTTGAGTTCAATTAGTTCTGTGTCCAGAGCCTTTTGCTGACTTCCCTAGCAGTGTGTAACCTTCCTCCACGTCAGAAGCAAGCCTGCCCTTTGATAAATCTGCCTTTCTCAGAATCTAAATCATGCTTTCATCTTCAGATCCAGACAGAAATTGACAACACTGCCCCACCTCCCCATCAGTTTTCTTTCCAGTCTTGTCATCTTTGGAGTTTCAGCTTGCTCTAACTCCTCTCTTGGCATTCAGCTACTCCAAGATCTTTTGGTTTTATCATCTGGCTTCAGAGCCATTCATATTCCCAGAGTAGACGGTACAGGACCTTGCATTAATTTGCCATGGATACCTGGTGTCTCCTCTATAGGTAGAAAACAGCATAACTGGCCAGGCGAGGTGGCTCACGCCTATAATCCCAGCACTTTGGGAGGCCGAGGTGGGAGGATCACTTGAGGCCAGGAGTTCAAGACCAGCCTGGGTAACATAATGGAGCCCATCTCTACGAAAAATGAAAACATTAGCTGAGCCTGTAGTCCTAGCTACTCGGCAGGCTGAGGCGGGAGGATTGCTTAAGCCCAGGAGTTGGAGGTTGCATTGAGCTGTGATGACACTGCTGCACTCCAGCCCAGGCAACAAAGTGAGACCCTGTCTCTTTAAAAAAAAGAAAAAAAAGAAAAGAGAACCGCAGAGCCCACCATCAGGTGCGGAGGTCCTGGGTTGAGGTAGAGTAGGGGCAGGGGGAAGTGACAGTGAGTAGGAAACAATAGACTGTCATCTACTTCTTTTTTTTTTTTGAGACAGAGTCTCACTCTGTTGTCCAGGCTAGAGTGATTGCCGTGGCGTCAGCCTAGCTCACAGCAACCTAAAACTCCTGGGCTCTAGCGATCCTACTGCCTCAGCCTCCTAAGTAGCTGGGACTACAGGCATGTGCCACCATGCCCGGCTAATTTTTTCTATATATTCTTAGTTGTCCAATTAATTTCTTTCTATTTTTAGTAGAGACGGGGTCTCGCTCTTGCTCAGGCTGGTCTCGAACTGCTGAGCTCAAACAATCTGCCCGCTTCGGCCTCCCAGAGTGCTAGGATTACAGGCGTGAGCCACCGCGCGCAGCCTGTCATCTACTTCTAAAAGCCTGTATGTATAGGGTTTCATTTGAGGTGACATTCAGTTTTGCATTTTATCTAAATATTGAAGGCCTAGACAAAGAATTGGGAAAAAATGGCAGCGGTTTCCAGACCTATCCATATTGTAATTTTTCTTTCTCTGCAGATATTGCCCAAACTTGAAGATCTATCAAGAAGACAAAGCACTGGCTGCGTATCTCTTGCCTTTTCAGGGCATCCAAATCTTCTGTGGAGATGATTGCCCATGCTATATAGGCTAAAGGCAGTTTCGTCTTTTCCTTTCCTAACTGAGTACCAGGTGGCTCTTGGGAGTCAGCCCTGAAACTGAGGTTCCATTGCCTGGTGTTGGGCATGTTCATGGGTGATGGGCTTAGGCATTAGTTTGTCAGATGTGTATCTGTGGGCATTCAAGGTTTTGGACCATTTCGTGAGGGTTTTCCTGACCGGTTGCTCTGAGGACACACCTGGGTCCATGCCCGAGGTTGCCAGGGAAGCCTTAGGAAGGTTTTGCCGTGGCTGTTGTTTTGAGGACATTCTCAAAAGTTTACATTTTCCTTTGACTAAGGCACCAGTAACCAATTCTTTATTCTCCATTTGTATGATAATTTTCAATTCTTTGGCTCTGCTCTGAATTTAACTAAAGTTGCCCTTTTGTGAACAGGCTTTATTTTGAGTTTTGCCATTTTGGGCAAACTGTTTCCCCCTCCTAATTACAAATAATTGATAAGGTCAAAAAACACACTTTGATGTTCTCCTTTTTCTCCTATTCATCAGTCATATTATTCAGCCCCGTTTCCTGCTTTCCCTGAGTCTTGCTGGGTTGTGTTATACAACCTGCCTGCCTCATCACAAAGCGGCCCCCAGGACTGGACTTTTCCAGCTGCCCCTCCCATTCACCTTCCACTGAAGTAAAGAGTTCTTAAAGTGGAAGAAACCTGTGGGCTCTATGATATACCTCCCTGTAGTTAAATAATAGACCAGACAGTTTATCATCTCAGCATGTACATGTTAATATATTTATGTATTAATAAATAGCTGTCTCTACCTGTGGATGACCATTCTCTTCTGCTAGCCCTCTCTCCCCTCCAACTCTCACTCTACATAATCTGCCGCTCTTCCGTTCTCTTTCTTTTTTATTTCAATTTTTTAATTTTTTCATTTTGTTTTTAGAGACAAGGTCTCACCATGTTGCCCAGGCTGGATTCAAACTCCTGGGTTCAAGTGATCCTTTCTGCCTCAGCCTCCCAGGTGGTTGGGATTACAGGCACATGCTACTGTTTTTTCTCTCCCTACAGACCCTCATCACTAGGGCCCAAGGTGTGGGATAGTACTTGTTAGTATCATTTAGCTGTTTTGTGGGTTAAAGAAAAGGTGCGGAGAGTTGCTGTTCTTCATACTTAAAATATTTGTTTCCTCTATAGAACTGTAAAATGTGTTTTTTGGTCCAAACAGCAAACTTACATACGAATTTTTATAACAAAACTTGCTTGTAAAAATTAGGGACCGACTATATATTCACTTTAAGATCTAGTCCTTTTTGTAGGTGATCAGCAGTGGTGTTAATGCAGAATATTTTCCTACCTCACATCATGAAAATTCAGAAGGTTATAGACCTTCTTCCCAAACTGTAAGTCTCCCTTCTTCTATTGGCCTTTCAGACCCTAGAATGACCACTGTCCATTGAATAACAGCATTCTGGCTATTGGCCTGGCTGTGACAGTTTGTTCATTCAGCAGATGTTTATGAGTGATTCCCATGTGCCAGAAATGTTAGCTATGTTCTTCCTGCCACCGCATTGTAGTTTACTGATGCTGGGGGATTGTACTTGGGCTGTCTTAGCATTTGCATTTGACCCTAAAATAACTCTTCCCAGTAAGATTGTGCGATTTCTATTCACAGCTGGTTTTTGTAGACTCACCTTTCCTTATAGAGCCGTCCTCATTAGAATCAGGCCAAGACTTTCCCGTTAACCCCTATTATCTTCCTATAGCTTTGATTGTGTCTGGGAGATTCCTCGGTGTAAGGCTCATGGGTGCCCACCATTGTTACGTATCTCAGTGGAATCTGTTTGGTGGGTTGAGGGCTTGGTTGGCTCAAGAGTCACACAGTAGGGCATTAAATGTTGGAGCCACGCATCTGCCCACGGTCCCTTTTCCTCCAGTTGAGTGCCTTCCTTGATCTTTTTACTGAGCTGCTTGTTCCCCTCATCCCCTATGTGGGTAGGTTTCCTTACCGCCCTTCTGGAACCTGTCACCATCTCCCATACTATTTGGAATTTGTTTTCCAATCCTTCAACAAACTTCGCAGCTACTTCTGTGTTTCAGAAGGGCTGGAGGTGTGGGGGAGGGGTGGGCACCTGCCTTTGGATCCTGATCTTTAATCAGTTATTTGGTCTTCCAAGAGCCAGACAGTAATGGAGATTGAACTCAATTCTCTAAATGTCTTTACCTCCCAGAGTGGGGAGCTTAGAGACCCTAAAGCATAGTGTCAACACATCATTCTACTAGACCTTAAAGCTTTAGAAGTTCAATCTAAAGTATTCTACTAACTCGGCATAAACCTTTACGGTTGCTACTTGATCTCAATCTACACTAGCAATCTTTAGGAATGCATATAACCACTTAATGCACAGAAAAGGGTAGAAGAAGGTTGAGGTTGTGTTTTTGGCTGTCCTGGTTAGGGATCCTTTGGATACAAGAATCAGAAATGTTAAAGCTAAAAAAGGTAGGAAGTGGGGGCAGTCAAGGAGGAAGGGTATCTCATGGCACCCAAGATGGGAAGTACAGTGGTTCTTGCATGGAGCTGGAACTGCAAACTCTGTGCTTTTCCTTTCTCCTGCTTCACAGCCTGTTTATCAGCATGTGTGGTCCCAAAATAAGCACCCCAATCCTCAGGTCCACACGACTTTCCAACTCCGGGGATTACCACAGACAGATTTCCAATTCCTCATAGCTCATATTCTTAAGAAAAAAAAACACTGAGCCCAGCACGTGATCAGGTGTCCTCCCCGACCAGTCAGCCTTGCCAAGGAGCGCAGAGACACGACAGGCACAGTGTGAGCAGCAGCAGCTCCTTTAGCTGGGGGAGCAGGAATTTCTCAGAGAAGAAAATAGAGACTCCATAGACCTCCCCGCCTAAAAAGACTTCTTACACTAGAAGTAAAGCTGCTCTTGTCCTCCTTTTCTGAGAATGGAAAGGCAGGCATGGGAGTGTGTCTGGGACATTGAGGAAATTCTTATTCCCTGTTTTTCTTCCCATTACCAGTCTTGGCATCCAAGATTTCTTACCTCCCTCTTTAGGACCAGTCTGTCCTGTTCTGGAGCAAGTCTGTTCCTGGGTGGCATTTCTTAGCCTCCATTCAACCTCAGGTCTTTAGCCTTCTTTCGTGTTCTTCAGAGAGCAGAATCTAATAACGGATTCCACTGTAGCCACTACCCACATGCTTCTGGCCTCTCTTCAGGTTTTAATGCTGAAAGTATATTCATTCTGTGGGCTCGTGGCCCGTCTCCCCCATACCCTGCTCCTTGCCCTCTCATTTGTCCCTTTCTATGTGAGGGGAGCTCTGCAGTAATGTTCTTAGACAGGCCTTCCTGAGTACCTCAGAAACTGCTTTGCCAGAGCTAGCAAGGATATATGATAGTTGGTGCAGTTGCCAGGATAGAAATTCAATGTAGATTTCCATTTAGAGTTTTTACTCATGACTAGACAAGATACCTGGGTCTTTCCTGGCCAATTGCTTTCATTTTAGTCCTATACTAAAATTTTATTTTTTGATTTTTTAAAAACAACACTTCTGCTCGCCTAAATCTTTTATATTTCTTTCATCCTAGATCCTGTCCTGAGTTGTAAGGCATTTCATACTGCCTTACTTAAAACTTTTTAAAAACTACTAGTCATTTGATACACACAGAAGTAACCTAATAACCCAAAGATACACATTGAGGCACATGAGGGAGGGTGGGTCGTCAGACTTTGCATTTGATATTCTAGTCTAGACTCCGGAATTGAGCAGAGGGACAGCAGTGCCATGTGCCTTCACAGTGTCCCAGGAAATCTAGGTTGGTTCCAAGGGGAAGTACCAGTGTGTTTCTAGGTTCTGGGAAATAGCACAAGAGTAAGAGGTGGGAAGACAGGGACGGGAGCGCAAGCCCTGCGCATTCATTCAGAGTCTGATGGAAACAGTGTGGAAGGGCCAGCTGTTGACTACCAGACTCACAGCTGTTTGGAGATCTTGCTGCCCCTTCCCTCCTTCAGTGCTTGAGGAAAATATGGCTGACCACTCCCTGTGTGTGTGCAGAGCAAAGGCCTAAGCCAGCCTCAGATCTCCTACTGTTTGGGCAGCAGAACAAATCAGAGTTCTGATCGCCTAGCCCCATATCCTGATGCAGTCCCAAAAATGAATGAGAGAGACCCTCCACATTGCTTCTCACAAGTTCTCCTTCAACTCCTGAGCCAGACGGGAGGCCAGAGAGGAGTATTGCTCAATACGTGCTGTGTGCAACTCCTTAGGCCTTGCACCATTTCCATGCTCTGGCCCAGAAGCGGGGTGTACTGGGTGCCAGTGTGTCAGCTCCCTCCTCCCTCCCTACCTCTGACCCTGTTACGGATGAGGGTAGCCATGCTCATGGCTGTCTTAAAACCTAAAAGGCGGAGAACTACTTCTCAGTCTGTAGGCCACCTGCTCTCTTCCACGGCCTCTCTCCTGCTGTCTGGGGGAGTGAGCTGCAGTGCCCATGAGAGTGGATGCCTCCTGACCCACCCTGCTCAGCACTGTTCTAGGCCTTGGAAGAAAAGCCTCACTTCCTGCTGAAACACATGGTAGGGGCATGGCAGCTATGAGGTACCTCCTACATCTGCTTTCTGGCTGTGGTAACTTGGGATTTTTAACCTTATATATCTTTTTCCTTTATTCAAAACAAAACAATTTTTAGCACACTGAAAAAAAAAAAAAGCCAAACGTTTTGTGCCTTTCTAAGGCAGCACTGTATCCCAGGCTGCATTTTAGGACTTAATATGGAAATACCAGAGTCTGAGCTCCTCTACCTTCAGTGTCATTGGTCCCTAGAGTCTAGAGGACAGGAAGGAGTGCTCTCTGTGACTGGAGAGGTGGCATGCAGGTACAGTGTGTCAGTGGTCCCTTTTCCCTGCCATGATGCTTCATTGAAAGAAGGAAGCATTATACCCTGGGACCATTGGGTGGTTCCCAGTCAGAAGCTTAGTTATCAGGTTGAATTATTTGTCTCCTGCAAGAAGAGACAGATGTTCCCCGTTTCCAAGTATACTCTGGACCATTCCAGCATCCCAGCCTCCTGGTCATATTAATTACCCAGCTACATGGAGAAGTGTAGGATGGACTCCTGAGAAGGGGAGGTGGTTCCTTTGTTTGTCTTCTTTTTGCTGGATCCTGCACTGGTCTAGACCTCCTGCCTCCTTTCAGCAGACGTGGCTTTCCTTTCACTTGAAGGCTTCAGACTTAAAGCATTAAGCAGCTAGTGCCCTCTGCAGGGTTTGGTTTTCCCCAGGGAAGGGCAGCAAGGAGCACGTACCAGAGCCTGTCTGTCCTCAGTATTGTGACCATGGTAGGTTTTAGCAAAAAAGAAAAAAAAAAGTTTTCTGTATAATGACATTTTACTTATCTCTTACCCTTTCCTCAGTTTTCCCCTGCCTTTAACTAATTAAAGACTTGGGCGAGAGAAACAATTCTTTTTAAAGTCCTCCTCATTCAAGATTTTGACATTTTTGGCCCGGGTGGGGCTGGAGAGAACTGGATGCTTTCTCCAGAATGAAGAGTCCTAGTTTGTATATCAGTGTTAAGAAAACAAAACAAACACTTAGATGAGATTTTCATGGACTATTTTAAAAATGTGTCATTAATATAAAAAAATTTATATTAGCAGTATTTAATCATTCTCACCTGTAAAGAATAAGAAAAACAGAAGGTAAATATTCTTACAGAGAATAGCAGAGCTTTAAGATTCATTTTCATTTTAAGTCCATTTTGTTTTGCCAATGTATTAATGTTTAGAGGTCTGTTATACTAATGTTATTTATTAATTTTTTCATTTCCATACACAGTTAACTAAAGAGCTTTTTCAAGCACCCATGTCTGTAAAAAATATTTTTAAATAAAGTTTCTTTTGTTGTAGCAGACTTGCGTTCTTGCTCATTGGGGCGGGGTGGGGGCTGTGACAATGGTGGCCAGGTAGCTGTAGGACCACATGCCATGTGGCCCTTTCCTCCTCACAGTGAGTCTGTACTGCTGCCTGGAGGGCAGTGCTGAGTGACAGGCAAGCATAGGCCTGCAGGCCCTACGGCAGCTTCGCTGCTAGCTAGAGTGACCACCCTCTGTGCTGGAGAACTGGACCCTTTGCTCAGGAGCAGAGGTGACCCCTGGCCCTTGCTACCAACTGCAAGGCTTCAGTTTTACTTTCGGTGCGGCTGTAATTCCAGAGGCCCCCAGTTTCCTTTGGTACCCATGATGAATAAAAACCAATGTAAGATTTCTGGGACAATTAAGCTTTATTTTTCATATATATATAAAAAGGAAACAATTTGCAGATTTACACACAACCTAACAAAACCACATATATATACACACAGACACACACGTGCGCGCGCACACACACACCACCCCCAAAGCTCTAGCCAGTTTCCTGTTTCTCATCCCTAAGTACCATTCTCCCATTTGGGCCTTCTAGGGTCTAGGCCCATTAGCTCTGTTTGTAGAAGTTTGGTGCTAATATAACTGCAGCCTTATTCCCCATAAAGGACAGTCTGGATTTCATCTTTGTCTAATACCCCCACCTCTCAGTCTTAGTGAACTTTTGAAAGGCCACTGGTAGCCAAATGAATACAAGGGGCTCGGGCTCATTCACCTTGACTCAACAGTGCCCGGCTTCCTCACTGCAGGGGCAAATCTTTTAAGGAATGTCACCAGTTCCTGGCTTCTGCCCAATGAAAAAATGTCACAAAAGAGTCTCTGGAGAGGCAGACAGGAAGGTGGCAGCAGCAATACTGCAGCTGCTTCTAGACCCTGCGGGGCTGCTCTCCAGAGCAGTGCAAGCGGCAGGTGCCTGGGCTCGTGTGCATCCTCCCGTGAGTGGTGCGACTGAATTACTGCAGCCGGCCTTTGGGGCAGGGAACCAGCTCGCAGAGGCCATCCAGCACAGTTGCTGGTGGAAGACAGGTATTTACAGCCATATGTGTAGTGTAAAGAGAAAACACGTTCTGCAAGAAACTCTCCTACCCGAGAGACTGAGGCCCCCTCCTTGGGGTGAGCTTCCCTCAATAAATGGAGACGTAGTGCATTGGTCCCTGGAAACGCGGCCTCCAGGGTGACGTCCTTCTCAGGACAGCTCTGGCCCTAGCCCACTGGCCCTCTGAAAAGGGGTCTGCAGGTGAGCTGGAGCAGGGGTCTTCTCTGCAGTCCCTTTGGAGGCTTCGGCTAGGAGAATAGTGAGCAGGGAGCTGGGAACGTTCCAGGCAGGGAAGGGAGCTGAACGTGATTCAGTGGCTAATGCCTCAGATCGATGTATTTCTCTCCCTAAAAGCGGGTGGAGAGGAGAAGTAAGAGGGGGCCGTGGCGACAGTGCTCAGAGTTGCAGGTGTGAGCACTAAGAGGAAGGAGGGATGGAAGCAGAAGCTGATGAACTTGCGGCACCCTTGAGGGAAGAAGCAAGGGATGGGACGGTAGGCTGGGAAGGGAGGGGCGGCCCCACATCTGGCTGTGCTGGTGAAACGGAGGCCACACCTCGCCCAGTGCCCAGAGCCCCGGGCATTGTTCAGGAAAAGTGACGGTGGAGGGCCAAGGTCTCTGCTCTCTTTCTTCAGGGTCTCTTAGCCACTTGCCTCGCCCTGCCATCTGTGAGTTGTGTTAAGAAGGCAAGATGGGGCCTGCTCCCTACCTCAACAAAGAGGGATGAAGGATGGGAAGAGTTAGAACGGTTAGCCCTGCTGCCCCGGTCCCTGAAGATGTGTCAGGCACTGGCCACAGGAACTGCCTCCTACCTGGTCTCCTGGAGCCCTCTTGTCACCGTTGCTGCCCTGTAGGAGGCCCATCTCTTCTGGGAGCTTATCTGACTTAACTTCAACTACAAATTCGCTCTTACGAGACGGGGGCAGCGTGCTGGGAGAAGGGAGGGAGGCGAGAGGTTGGCACCTCAGGGGCAAGGGAAGAGGAGGGCCCGTTGGGAAGGACACGGGTGGATGATGGGCTCTCTGGTGCTCTGGGGCCAGCTCAGGGCAGGGGAGGAGAAAGGAGGTGTGGTTGATGGAAGCTGGACAGTGGGCAGTAAGGTGGGAGCAACCCAACCCAGCATCACACTCCTACTCCTAAGGGCTGAGTGAGCTCTGGGGCAGGCGGGGAATGTCCCTGAGGAGGCAGCAAGCTGGGTGGCAGGTGATGGGGAGCTGGGGCAAGGGGGCCAGCGCCGTGCTTACATCTCCTGTTTGCCTGAGCGCCCGCACGGCAGCTTGCCCTTCTTGTAGAAGAAATAGAGGACGGCGCCCAGCACGGCCAGGACCAGGATGCACACGGTCACAGCCACGATGACCACACCCTTGCTCTCCGGCTCTGGCAGCTTTTTCTCTGTTCCACAAAGACAGTCCTACTCACCTCCTGCCCCTGGCTGCCAGGTTGCCATCGCTGCCCCACCCAGCCCAGGGCTGAGAGAAGATGGGCCGCTACTCACCTTCCTCAACAGGGCTCTCTGGGGAGGGAGGGATGCCCTGGCACAGCCCTGCTCTCTTGCCAGGCCTTGCTTACCTGTGAAGGTGCTGTTGGCTCTGGCATGAGGACTGACCGTGGAAGAGCTGAGGCCAGTGGTTTTGTTGGAGTCTGGTGTGAGGGTGGTTAAACTGACTAAGAGGCAGAGGGAGGTGGGTTAGGAAAGCACAAGTTAATGCCCGTGCCTGGGCATGCCCCTGCCATGCTCTGGGATGCGGCCCTCACCCAGCTCCAGGAAGATGACGGTAGTGTTTTTGCCCAGGGAGTTCGAGGCCATGCATTCCGCGCCTGTCTCCAACAGCTCTGGCGTCACGAGGACATTCAGGGTGCTCAGGACACGCTGCGGATCCTGCTCTTGTTCACTTGCCTGCGAGGAAGTGGGAAGCTCAGGGGGTGGGGAGATCTCCGGTCCCAGTGGCAGAGCCTGGGCAGGGATTAGCAAGCGCGTGGCAGCCAAGACGGGCCTGCTCACCGTGCCGTTGACGTTCCAGGAGATGACGGGCCGAGGATGTCCGGACGCTTCACAAGACAGATTCCACGCTGCGTTCTCTTTCACCCACACCTTCCTCTCCTTGAATGCCATCCACGGGGGCGCTTGGGGAGGTAGGTGAGGGTCAAGCGGCAGACTGGGCCAGCCTACTGCCCCCTCCCGACCAGAGCACCCCAGGATAGCAGGTGGCTATTTGTCCTCGAAGAGCTTAAAACCACCCAACTTGGGGTGACCTGGTCTCTGCCCAGAGGGCCTTACCAAAAATGGCCACGTTGACCAGCTGTGTGCGGTTCAGGCCGGGGATGCTGGGCACGGAGGCCACGCAGCGGTAGCCTCCCCCTGCCTCCCGCTTCAAGTTGTGTAACTGGAGCGTAGGCCCTGTTTTCAGCACCTGGCCTGTCTGGGGTTGAGAGATGGGTCAGAGGGTCTGGGAAAGAGCAAGCCGTTGCCACCCCAGCCCTACGCACCCGTTAGCCCCTTGCCTCTCAGCCACAACCCCAGACCCTCCTGGTACCTTTTCTCTGAGCCACTGGAACTCAAGGGCCTCATTACTCTCTGCCTCACAGGTCAGGGTGAGGCTGCCACCTTCCTGGCTCTCAGGGGCTGTGGGACTCACTCGGACATCAGACACATCTGGGGGCACAGTATTAGTGTCAGCCTGGGCAGGGCAGGCCATTTCCCTATTGCCCAGCCCAGCCCCTCTGTCCTGGGCCCCCAGCCCCTCACAGTTCACCAGCAGCTCCTGCGGTTCACTCAGCAGCGAAGCCATGGTTTGCAAGTCCAGGCCCTGACATTCATAGAGCCCACTGTGTTCCTTCTGGGCGGGCTCCAAGACCAGGACCCCGCTGTCGTTGATTCTCTGCTCCTCCATCTCCCTGGTGCTGGGGTTCTGGGGGAGATTGGAGGGGTGAACAGAGCCTACCCCCAGCCCCTCCACCTGGGTCTCTTCCTGCACCCTGTCTGCACCCAGCACAAAACCCGCCGCACCTGCTTGCTGATGCTAAAGTGGGGCGGGGGATTGCCGTCCGCCAGACACCTGATTTCCACATGGTCTCCTTCCTTCAGCACTCCCATGGGCTCCACTTCCAACCACACTTTCTCCGTCGGGTCTGCACAGGCAAAGGGGGTCGCTTTCAGCCTAAGAGTTGCCCCTGGGCTGGATGAGGAGGGGCCACCAGGAGTTTCCAGCAGGCCCAGCCCTGGTGAGCCGAGGGCCAGGCAAGTACTCACAGAAAACAGGAACACTGACTTCCCTAGACTCCTTCATGTGGTTCCCACTGGGCAGCCGGTAGCTGAGCTCACAGTAAAACAGGGCGTCTTTGTCCTCCTTAACCAACTGCGCCTTCAGAACACTCTGCAAGGTGTACAACCCACTCGACTCCACAGTCTGGGACGACTGAATGTGGACCCCTGGGCAGGGAGGAGGGGGGAAAAGGCTCAGCCTCAGCCCCACCTCCAACCCCACCAAGGACAAACACAAGCTGGAGACCCTTCAACCCAGCATTCTTACTTGGCAAAAGTATCTACCTTCAGTATCTACCGTAGAAAAACATTTGCACATTGGCACATACACAAGGATGTGTGCGAAGAATGCTGCAGTGTTCAAGAAAAACGAGAAACCCTCTAGACACCCACTAATGGGGATGGTTAACTAACCTACGTCATATACATAGCGTGGAAAACTCAGCAGTGGGTGAAACACTCATATAGATCTTAACCAACCGACCTGGAAAGACTGTACAAAAGAAATTCTAAAACAATGTACACCACCCAATACCACTGAGATCAGGGTTTCTCAACCTCAGCACTATTGATGTCTTGGGCAGGAGGATTAATTCTTTATGTGAGAGCTGTCCTGTGCCCTGCAGGGGTTAGCGGCATCCCTAACTTCTACCCACTAGATGCCAGTAGCACCTCCTCTACTCGTGACAACCAAAAAATATCTTTGGACATTGCCAAATATCCCCTCTAGGAGAGGGGTGCAAAATCTTAACCCCTGATTAAGAACTACTGATTTAGATAATAAAAAACAAAAGCCTATATATTTCTAAAAATATTTACATATATGAGCAAATACATAGAAATAAGCTTGAAAGAACACACACTGATAGCAGAGGTTACCTCTGAGAGCAGATCTGGGGCAGGAAGAAACTTTTTCTTTTAGATTTTCTATACAGCTTAAATTCTCATGAAAGAATTTTCAAGTATCACTTGTGTAATTTTTTTAAAAAGTAAAAAGCTAAAAGAAAAGCATGGCTTTTAAGAGCACAAGGGGCTACTCACGGTTCTTCTCCTCCTTCAGAGGCCGACGGTTCTTGTACCAGATGACTTGAGGAATGGGGTACCCATTCCTCCCCACACAGGTAGCAACCTAAGGAGGACAGGGGCGTGAGTCCCCTGCCTCTGAGCCCCCGCTGAGCGCCACCCTAGCTCCTGCTTACCATCTGGCCAGCCCAGCCTCTCTCACCTCCTCGGGCTCCTCACTGTTCACAGGGATGCCCAAGACATTGACCTGGATGGTCGGCTCCTCCGGAGCTTCTGCAAGGGAAGAGGAAGGGGGAGGGGCATGGGACCACCACTTCCCACCACCCGCGCTACCCCGGAGGCAGGAATAGGGGTGACTCACTGTAGACACGGAGCTGGATGCGGTGCTCCTGGGACCGAGGGCGCTTGCTCTGGCACAGGAAGATGCGCTCATCATGGGGGGTGACTTGAGTCAGGGCCAGAGTGCCCCCTCTGCCCTGGAGGCTGAGCCGGTGCTGGTACTCCCCAGGTTCGCTCTGGCCCTGGCCCTGGCGCACACGGAAGATGAGTGTCGGCTTCTCCTTATGGACCTAAGGGAAAAGGATAGAGAAAAGGTGGGGGTCCTGGGGCTACACGAGGGGGTGCCTCCCGTCCCCCAGCTGCTCTGTCCCAGCCCAAGCACTCACAGAAAACCAGTCCACGTGGCTGAGGTTGCCTTGGGAGTGGGAGGGGCCGCACTTCAGAAGGGCCGTGCTGCCCACTTCCACCTCCACCAGCTCAGGCACAGGCCGCTCTGCCTCGCCAGGCACACCTGGGGAGAGGGAGGAGGCACATCCCCAGCAGCTGTGTCAGCTCCAGCTGCTCTCCATCCCCTTCCCTCCCGGCCCTTGCTGCAGCTGTTCTTCCTGCCACTTGGAGGGTCTCAAGAGGACCCTGTCCTCTCCTAACCCTCAACCACTCCTTACCCCTCCAACCTGGGGCCAGCCCTCTCCCACTCCAGGGGATCCCTGGTCCTTGGAGCAGAGACTGAGCACCAGGCAGCTCCCAGATGAGGCTGGCAGAGAGGGGCAACCCAGGCTCTGGGCCAAGGGGAAGGCCCCTGTCCTTCCAGGCCCCCCTCTCCCAATGAGCTCAGAGTGTGGGAATGCAAGGCATGTGCCAGGCTGGGGCACACAGGCCCCTTTGTGTCCCCACCCTCAAGAGAAGACATTGCCACTCTACCTTCTGTCCCTCAAAATCCCTTCCACAAATCCCCCACAAGACCTAGGGGTCCCCTTCTGGACTGAAGCTCCCATCTGATACTCCCTAAACAGCACCTCAATGAACATTCCACACATATACTCAGGGGATACCATCCTGGGAGTATGGTGAGAATGGAGGGGTCAGAGTCTACCCCAGGGGTCAGGGCAAGGGCTAGGCAGTGGGCAGGAGTGACGTCAGTGGTGCCAGCGTGCTGCCAGCCCTGTGGGGAGGTGATGTCACTCGACACCATCTGGCTGGACTCTGGGATGCCTGGGTTGTTGCCTTGGGCTGGCTCTGGGACAAGGAGGGCAGGTGGAGTGGTCTTCAGCCCAGAACAGAGGCCTCGCATCCCTGACTGGCCTCCTGAGAGCTGGACCTGCTGCAGCTGTAGAGCCCGATTTAGCCCTTTCCCCAGAAATAAAGTCAGCTGGGAGGCAGTACCCTGGAGTACCCCAGGGATACGGCTGACACTGGGCATGAGGCCAGCGAACTGGGTATTGCCTAGCCCGCCCCTTCCCCTGCCGGACTGTGGCTGGGA
The DNA here is from genome assembly GCA_963575035.1 of Avahi laniger. Lineage (NCBI taxonomy): Eukaryota > Metazoa > Chordata > Mammalia > Primates > Indriidae > Avahi > Avahi laniger. The sequence continues at coordinate 17,660 of CAUYSK010065695.1, forward strand.
CCAGGGAATGGGAGCCAAGAGAAACACGGGACACCGCTCCGGGCCATACAAGGGCAGCGTGGACCCGGGAGCGCCCGCTACTAGGCGGACCCAGAGAAACGCTCCTAGGCGCCCGGGCGCTCTTTCCACCTGAATGTGGTCCCCAAAATAAGCCTGCGGGCGCTTCCACTCTGGTAATCCTCCATCCCTCGTCTCTGCCACCTGTGATCCCATCACCTGGGGAGGTTCGAGGCGACCTGCACCGCCTCCCCCCACCCCAGCCCCTGCCAACGCCCAGCCCGGGCGGAAGCCACCATCCCTCCCCCTCTCGCTCACCTCCAGCCTGGCGCGATGCCCAGGCGGGAGAGGGAGGAGGAGGGTCGGCGCACCCCCTCCAGCTAAGGACGCTGCCTTTTCCAGCAACAGGCGGGCGCGGAATTCAGGATTTGGGGATGCGCTCTAGCTGCGCCTCGGGCCACGGCTCCAAGTGTGGGCCCCCAGAGTAAACACCTGAGGGACAACTCCCCCCAGCGCCCCGAGAGACTCGGCTCCACCCCTTCCCACTCCCCGCAGCAGCCTCCTCACAGCCTTCCCAGTCCTGCTCCCGGGATACTCTAAATTAAGGCTGCGAACTGGCTGCAAAGAAGAGGTGCACGCGCGCAAGGCGCCTGAGGATCGGGGACCCGGGGAGGAGGCGCGCCCTCCGGAGCGCAAAGCCTCGACCTCGCCGCGCTGCCGCTATGCTCCCCAGCACGCTCCGCGGAACACCCTTGTCCGGGCCCTGCGGGGCGCGGGCCCCCAGCGAACTCACTCACCCGCGGCGCGGCGACTGCAGCAGCAGGCGGCGAGCAAGAAGGCGCAGACGAGCCGGAGCAGCCCCATCCTTCCCGGCCGGAGGGCGCGAGCCAAGTGAGCAGCTCGCCGCTGCCGGGGGCTGACGTCAGGGGGGCGGGGGAGGGGGCCCGGAGCGCCACGGCCCGCCCCGCCCCGCGCAGCCCCCCGCCCCCGCCCCGCGCGCCGCAGCCCTAGGGGGCGGGACCGGCGCCGAGAGCCCCGGAGCTGCGCCCAAGAGCGCCGCGGGAGGAAGGCTGGAGCCGGCCTCCCAGCCCTCCGCTTGGGAAGGCTGAGGGGCCGGTGACAGGTGTCTAGGGGCCCGACTGACTGGCCCAGGCGGCAGCGAGGAGAAGCTGGCCCGGATGCCCAGAGTCGCTTTGGGTCGCAACCAGCAACGCTCACCCCTGCTCAGTCCATGTAGCCGTGGGGGACCTCCTGGCGGAGAAGCAGCAGCGGACCAGGTCCTCGGTGTCCTCAAGGGGCCTCCCATTCAGGCTCCTCTCCCCTGCCACAGAGAAATCGGGTCAGCCTCTGTCACTTCCCAGAAGGATTGCACCACTGCGGCAGCCGCCGGCCTGGCACTGCCCCTGAGCCTCCTAGTCCTGGCAGTTTTGGGGGAAGAGCTCTGTGCCAGATTCTGCAGACCCTGAGGTACCTGTTTGGGAAGTGGAGATGGTGCCTTCTGGGCTGTCCCTTCAAACCCAAGCTCCTGCAAGTGTGTCTTTGACTAGAGAAAGGAGGGAGGGGGCAGAATTCACAAGCCCAGGGTGTCCAAGCCCAGGCCTTGAAAATCCTGTTTCTTCCGTCTTCACTCATGGAGTCTTGCCTGGGACTCAGTTTCCTCTCGCCTGAATGAAGGAAAGAGGGAGAAGAAAGAGTTAATGGGTTCAGGGTCCCCAGATTGACCCCTGGAAACCTGTTATTGTTCCTGATGGTTGAAAGGACCCCTGCTGCACTGCTCTGCACCCCCCCATTTCTCTGCCAACCCCACTGATTGTGGATCAGCAGGTGGGGGAGGAGTCAGCTGGGTGCAGGCAGCCACACAGGAGTGTGGGGAGCCCTACAGCTACCCTTCCCCCCAAACTCCAATTTCTCCCTGGGCTTCTGGCCTCTTGAACCTCTAGGGAGAGGGGTGGGCTCTTGCCTCATGGAGCCCTCAGTACCCTGGCCTCCAGAAAGAGGTTCTCCTCTGCTGGGACTCCTGCACCGGGGGGTCACGTAGGGGTGTGGGTCTGGGGTGGAGGTCTCTGCCCAACAAGGCAGGCTTTCTGCTGCTGGGGGAGGAGGAGGGTGAGGCAGCAAATGCTAGAGATGGCCAGGTGACTTGAGAGAATGCTCTGGGGTGGCGTTTTCATGACGCAGAGATGACTGGCAAACCACATGAGCCTTGTCTTTCAGAGCCTTGCTGACCCCTGTACATGAGTCTCCAGCCAGGAGAAGTCAACCAGCCAGGCCAGGGGCCTGGAGCCCAGGGAAGAGAGGAAGAGGAGGGCCTGGCTCCCACCCGTGGAGTGAACATATGGACTGGCCCAGGGCCCAGAGTGGCTGGATGAGCGTGTTTGTCTGCTGGGCCAGAGTGGGAATGGCTGAAGGATGCTGTCTGCCCTGGCAGACCAGGCTGGGCATAGAGCTGGCTTCCCTGCCCTGCCCCCTTCCCTTCACTTAACACCATTAACTAATCATTCTCCTCTCTCTGGCCTGGAAACAAAGCCAGCTAACCACCAAGGACAGTCAGTTCTGAATTCTTCTTCCGTTCTGAGGAGAATGAAGCCAGGTGGGGGTGGAGGAGTCCTCTCTGCAGTGAAAGAGAAATCAGAGCCCAGGGTGACATCCCTGCCCCCTGCATAACCCCACCAAACCGGCACAATAGACTGTCCTTTAAGGAAGGCAGTAGCCTGCGCTGTCAAGGCAGCTCAGGAGTGGGTGGGAGAGGTCAGGGGACAGACAGCTTTGGGATGGCTTCACGAGGGGGGTGCATTCTGGGATTCCAAACCAAAGGAGGGTCAGGACCTTGCAGAGGATTCAAAGGGGACAGGGAGCAGGAAGGATGGGGAGGGGGGCAGGAGGTGAAGAGTACCAGCCCTGAGCTCCTCCAAGACGCCAGAGGAGAGTGCTCCCGCAGCAGCAGGAGAGAAAAGGCAACAGCGGGAGCACCTCCAGCAAGAGAGGATCGAGGCCGGCGGAAGTGGAAGTGGCAGACGCAGCCATGGGCCTTCCACCCAGCCTGAGACTGGGAGATGGGTGGGAAGCAGCCTGGCCTGATGTAGGCCAAGGCCAGAAGAAGAGGCCCTGGGGGCCGAGTCTAATCCTGTGCCTCACTTTCCTCCAGGAGGCAGGGCCAGAATGCTGCTTCCCTCCACCCCAGTGGTAGACCCAGGCTCCAGAGATGAGAGGCCCCTCCTGTGCAGAATTCCCTCCCTGTGCCCTTCTGGTATGGGTTTGACCACAGGCAGAGAAACTGAGGCTAGGTGAGGTCCTGGTCTGGTCTCTCAGTCTCCTGGGTGGGCGCAGCCTTAAGCTCCTTGTAAGGAGAAGTGTAGAGGTGGAGGGGAAAAGACAGGGTGGACCTGTCAGGGGCCTGGATGGGGTGAGATGTGAACCTAGGAGTCCTCTCTCAGCTCTAGCATAGCGGACACAGTGGCTTCCAACCCACCCTTCTGGTCCAGGGGCCTTAACCAGGAGGATGTGAGAAAAGTGGGCCGGGAGGAGGAAGGAAGCTGATAAAGACGTGCTTGCAGCTGTGATGAGGAGATGGGGGTGGAGTGGGGTGGCCCAGCAATCTTGGTAACTATGGAGGCTGGGGAACCCCCTGGCCTGGCCAAAGAATAGGATCCAGCCAGGTCCTTGGAGGGGAGGTAGGAGAATTTTTCCAGAATGGGGGTCTGAGTTGGAAGAAGATTGTGCTGAGGGAGTGAAAACAGGGTGGGAGGAGGGTGGGGGGCAGTTGCTGCTGAGGACATCATCAAGCCAGGAAACCGGATACTGGGGGGCTGGGTGGAAGATGTGGGGGAAGAGATTGAATGGGGGGAAGCAGCCCTGCTCAGGCCGGACGCAGTCTCACCCATGTCCTTCGCACCTGACCAGGGGCAGGAGGAAGGAGGAGTACCCCAGCAACACTGGCAACACCGTGGGAGAGGGGGAGGGTGGCTGGGGGGGATGGGAGGGGCTATTTTTAAACTTGGAAAACCGTGAGTTCATCTCCACTCCGGAGGCCGCAAAGGCCCCATTGTACAGGGGTTGGGGGGGGCGGAGAGTGGCACAATGTGCGATTATGTTGGAGCAGGCAGGGGGAGCAGAGGGTGGGGGAGGAGAGGCTGGGGGCGGGCTGTCTTCGGAGGGGGAGGGTCGGGGAGGAGGGTGGAGTAGGGCTGTATTCGTCACAGCTGGCCTACTGAACTCTGGGGTCGAGCCAGGCTGGGGCTTGCACTGGGGTGGGGGAACAGTTTCCACCCTCACAAAGCCCCATGTCGGGGAGCTGGGGTCTCAGACATCCGGTGGCTCATCCTGGGGAGGGGGCTGACGGTGGGATTCCGACAGCCTGGCTTTCCCAGGGACTGTAGGGTCTGTTCCCAGGCTCCCAGCATTCCTACGACTCCCCTGGGAGCTGCTGGCCTGTCCTCTCGGCCCCTTCCCTGCCAGGGAGTGGGGGGAGAGAAGGGGAAAGAGGATGTGGGTGCATCGGGACTCTTCTGGGACGAGAGACCCTTAAGCCAGAGGGAGCGGGCAGCAATGGGTGGCTGGGGTATGTTGAGGGGTGGGGGTCACAGCCCTCCCATCCTAGTCCCTAGCCCTGCTGAGCCCTCCGATCGACCGAGGAATGCCCTTCTTGTCCCCTCCGACTCTGGGGACCTCCCCAAGTGGGCCAGCCCACCTGCCCGACCTCAAGCCTGCAGCACCGACGGCCTGGGCCCGGGGGATCCAGGCGAGGCGGGAAGGCGCCGGCGCTAAGCTCCTGGGGCTCGCAGAGGTCCTGCCCGCGGAGGCCCGGGGGGCGGGGCATCCGGCCGCTAGCACCAACCCAAACATTACCATAAATGCTCAGGCGGCCGCCGCGGGCCGGGCCGCCGCGGGCGGGGACCCCGGGCCCTCCGGAAGCCCCGAATGCCGTCTCCAGGCCTTTCCCAGCGCCGGCCAGCGGCGGTGATGAGGCTGCCGTGTCGGCCCCTCTGCGAAGCGGCGGGGCGGGGGAGAAAACCGAGGCTGCGTGGCGAGTCTCTGGGGCTGTCTCCTGGGAAAGCCCCGGGAAGGGCAAGAGTAGGACCCTCCAGGCAGGATGTCAGCGTCTCCAGGGGTGGCGGCGGCTCGGTCCCCCTGCTGCTCTGCGAGCCCCACTCCTGTCCGCGGTGCTATCCTGCGTGCCAGTTCCCTGACCTCTGAGCACCTAATCCCCTACCCATGTCCCTGTCCCCAGCCTGAACTTGGAGAATGAAGGATGATGGGGGGATGGGGCAGAGTGCTGGGAATTTACACCTCTCCCCCTCAGGGAAGTTCACATCCGCTCCCCAAAATACCACCACCCAGGGAGAGGAATGTCCCCAGAGAGCTGTTTAAGTTTGAGTTGTCGCTGAGGAAAGGCCAGCTGGCCTACAGAAGGGGAACCTGTGGGAAACCTGAGGGTGCCGAGTTCCGCAGCTCCTGGACCCTCTCCTCCCTGAAGGGCACTTGGGCATTTCCTTTTCCCTTTCACACAGAGCTTTAAGCAACCCAGGAGGAGCCTTGGAGGAGGGGAGCCTTGTTCCATTCCCCCAGGCAGGGCCTGGACTTCTCACTGCCATTGCGGTGATGGGAGGTGACAGAAGAGGAAAGGTGAGAGGGGGGCTTCTGCCGCCTTCTAGGCACCCACACCTCAGTGGCTGGGGCCTTAGGGGAACTTGCAAAGTGGAAAGACACAGGATTTTGAGTCACGGGAGCGCCCCACAGCAGGTCAGAGGGTAGCCATATGCTGTCACAGGGCACCGTCCCTTCCCATCCCTGTCCCACTGGAAACCGCTCCTTCAACTTTGGTCTCAAACACTCCAGCTGGCTATAAGCTCCATGAAGGAAGCCGTGGCTTTGACACAGTCCACCACTTAATTAGCTGATCTTGGGCAAGTGCCCGGATCAGTGACTGTTGAGAGGGGACAGCGCTCTGAATGAGGTAAGAAGCTACTCATATCTCATATTTGTACAGTGCTCCTCAACTTACACCTTTCACTTAAGGGTCATTTTCATGACCAATGTTTGTTTTGATCTTTACAACAAAAAATTACAAAGCTGAAGCACAAAGAGTTATATGACCGGTGAGTGATGGGACTACATTTTTAAAAATTGTGATAACAGGACACATTGGTGCAAGCCTGTAGGCCAGCTACTCAGGAGACTGAGGCAGGAGGATCACTTGAGCCCAGAAGTTCAAGGCTGCAGTGTGCTATGATCATGCGAATAACCATTGCACTCCAGCCCCGGCAACGTAGCAAGACTCTTGTCAATCAATCAATCAATCAATCAATGTGGTAAAATGCACATAACATAAAATTGTAACCATTTTAAAGTGCACATGCAGTGGTACTAAGTACCTTTACAATGTTGTGCAACCATCACTACTATCTAGTTCCAGAACTTTTCGTCACCCTAAGGAGCTAAAATTTGAACCAAGATTTATCTAACTCCAAAGCCTGTGCACTATACCTGTAATAATTATAGCTGAATTAAGAGCTGAATGGTATAGTATAAACAGGAAACACATCAGGAATTTAGAAAAGGGAGTGTCCATGTGGACCTCAGGCCTGTACTAGCCAGGGAGATCTTATGGGAAATGTGGAGGCTTCAGTGAAAGGTCAAGTTTAGAAAGAGGAGGAGTGAGGAATGATCCAGGCAGAAGAAATGGCAAAAAGAGAGGGATGGGACCGAAGAAAGGGGCACATACAGTGACAACTGCAGAATTTCTGTATCAGAAGAGTTTCCAAGTAGCCATGTGGCTAGAAGATGGAGTTGGTGGGGAGGCTGGGTAACTTATCTTGAAATTGTATTTACATAGCAAGCCCACTACTTTCATGTCCATTATACGTTGACTTGGAATACCTTGAGGAGAACTTAGCTACGCTCTCCCCCTTGGCACCACCCTTGTGCAAACAGTTGGTACTCAAAGAAGAGTTGGCTAACTAGAAATTCAGCAGGGTGGTGGGTGTGTGCACAGGACAGCTTGGGAAGATGAGTTGGGGTTAGGTTATAGGGGAAGAGCTTGGATTTTAGGATAGGCAATGGGGAGCTACTGCAGGTTCTAGAGCAATCGAAAAATGACATGAAATTGGGAGTTTAGATTTACAACGGTTTCTCGATTTCTTCTTGGCCTGAGAGCGCCCCCTGGTGCCCCTAGTTTGAATTTCCCTCATCTCACGGAGTAGGTGGGAGGATGGGGGAACTGCAAAACAGGATTGATGAGTGGCAGAAGCTAGAATCTTGGGTCTCATTTCTCTCCATGCTAAGTGATGACAGCACTCAGCAAAACTAGAGGTGACATGTGGACAGAGAGAGTTTGAGATGAAGAGAGAAAGGGCATAGTAGTGGTTCCCTTCTCTCTGTCCCATAACTCTGTACATATGCCTATTGTGCTTTGGGATATAGTGCAATACTCAGGTACTGAGATGGGGCCTGGAGGTAGGATGATGGCTAAGACAAGGTCTATGTGCTTGAGAACGTGCACTCTCGTGAAGGGGACAGACAAGTAAACAATTACGATACAACGTGCCAAGAACTAGGGTGCAAATATGCGCATAAAACAGTCAGTGGCTGGGCGTAATGGCTGTGCTTGTAGTCCTAGCTACTCGAGAGGCTGAGGTGCGAGGATCACTTGAGCCAAGTAATTGGAGGCTGCAGTGAGTTATGATCGTGCCACTGGACTCCAGCCTGGGCAACAGGCTCTATCTCTAATACAAACAGAGTAAGACCCTATCTCTAATACAAACAAACAAGCAAACAGAACAAGAAAACAGTTACTTAACTCAGCTTGGAGTGGTCAAAAAAGGCTTCCTGGAAGAGTTGACACCTGGGTTCATTTTAATGGATGAATGATAGATAACCAGGTAAATGGGCATAGGGTGTGCTGTTTATTTGTATATTTATTTTGAGACAAAGTCTCACTCTGTTGCCTAGGGTGGAGTGCAGTGGTGTTGCCGTAACTTACTGCAGCCTCAAACTACTGGGCTCAAGCCATCCTCCTGCCTCAGCCTCCTGAGTAGCTGGGACTACAGATGCGGACCACAATACCCAGCTAATTTTTCTATTTTTTGTAGAGACAGGAATCTTGTGATGTTGCCCAAGCTGGTCTTGAACTCCTGGGCTCAAGTTTTCCTCCCGCCTTGGCCTTGCAAGGTACTGGGATTACAGGCATGAACCGTGCCAGGCTGGGGTATGCTGTTTAAAATGTGACACAGCGCGACGCGCAGGGGACTGTAGCAGTTGGTTAGTATCCTGCAAGGGCAGATGACACTAGTGAAGGATGAGGTCAGATTACAAAGGCATAAACCATGGGAAATTAAGAGCAACAGGGTGTGTATAAATCATTTTAAGCAGGGGAGCAACCACAAGCTACTTTAAATCCATTAGAGTTCAGGTCTCAGAGGGATAGAACCAAAGTCCTGACTTTCTAAGGTTTCATTTCCCTTCTCTTGTCCCTCCCCTCTCTCCCTTCTGGGGAGACTGCCTCCTACACAAAACCTCCAACAAGCTAGTTCATTTGTTCATAATAACCTCACTCTAGAATGAGAGATAAGATGGAGGTGGGGGGCATGGCGGGGGGGGTTCTTCTTCCCTCATTTCATCCACAGTTGACTGAGATCCTTCTGGCAGCCTCTTCTCCTTCCCACATCAACTTGAGGTGGGACACACACTTCACTGAGTCCTCCAAAAACAATTCTCGCACAAACTCCATGCGGTGAAGTACCATGCAGCTGTTAAAAGAATAAAGACAATCTCTATACACTGATATGGAGTGATTGGCTCTTTAAAAAGGTCATTGAAAATGCATAATATAAAAAACTATGCATGGATTTCTAAATTTTTTTGCATCAAAATAAACTTGTACCAACTTGTTATAACATGTCTGTACAGGATCTAGTTTGAGGCACTAAGAAGGATAAGACATCAGTTTGGAAAGTGCCTCTATCAGAGCAACACGAATCCTGCTAAGATCGAAGCAAGAACAAACATGGAATTTGTGATGAAGCTTGGGCAGAAGAATGGTGAAATTGTTGATGCTTTATCAAAAGTTTATGGGGACAATGCCCCAACGAAATCAGCAGTTTACAAAGGGATAACTAGTTTTAAAAGGGGACGAGACAATGTTGAAGATGAAGCCTGCAGCAGACCATCTGCACTAATTTGCAAGGAGAAGGATTCATCTTTTTTGTGCCCTAATTGAAGAGGACCGACAATTAATAGCAGAAACAATAGCCAACACCGTAGACATCTCACTGGGTTCAGCTTTCACAGTTCTGACTGAAAAATTAAAGTCGAGCAAACTTTCCACACTCTGTGGGTGCCAAAACTGTTGCACCCAGATCAGCTGCAGACAAGAGCAGAGCTTTCAATGGAAATTTTAAACAAGTAGGATTGAGACCCCAAAGCATTTCTTTGGAGAATTGTAACAGGAGAAGAAACATGGCTTTACATGTACGATCCTGAAGACAAAGCACAATCAAAGCAAAGGCTACTGAGAGGTGGGCGTGTCCAGTCAAAGCAAAAGCAGACTGGCCCAGAGCAAAGGTCTGGGCAACAGTTCTTTTGGATGCTCCAGGCATTTTGCTTGTTGACTTTCTGGACAACCAAAGAATGATAACATCTGCTTATTATGAGAGTGTTTTGACAAAGGTAGCCAAAGCTTTAGAACAAAAACACCTGAGAAAGCTTCACCAGAGAGTCCTTTTCCACCACAACAACGCTCTGCTCACTCTGCTCATCAAACAAGGACAACTTTTCGAGAGTTTCAATGGGAAATCATTAGGCATCCATTTTCTAGTCCTGATTTGGCTCCTTCTGACTTCTTTTTGTTTCCTAATCTTAAAAAATCTGTAAAGGTCACAACTTGCATGTTGCTTAAAATAATAGAAAATAAAAATAAAAATAAAAAATATGTAAAGGACATCTATTTTTCTTCAGTTAATAATGTAAAAGAGACTGCATTGACGTGGTTAAGTTCCCAGGACCCTCATTTCTTTAGGGATGGACTAAATGGCTGGTATCATCACTTACAAAAGTGTCTTAAACTTGATGGAGCTTATGTTAAGAAATAAAGTTTATATTTTTTATTTTTACCTTTTAACTCCATTTTCCGTAAATGTTTTGAAGTTCCCTTGTATAATTTTAAATTAAAAAGAAGTATAAAATGCTATCTTTTGTGTAAGAAATGATGGACATTTTCATATTATACATCTATAGTTATATATTCAAATATAAACAATGAAAGGATAAAAAACAAAAGTAGCTACTTAAAGAAGGATGGAAGGAACAGGCCTACCCATATTTGTGGGGCCAGGGCAGGGTATAAATGAAGGCTCACGTATCATATGTCTGAATATTTGAAATATTTGTGATCTAACTAATTGTTAAGTGTGCTCTATCCTCCTACCTTGACAAATATATCTTCTAATGACAAAATTAAAAAAATATGTAAAGCTGTGAGCTGGGTGCCATGGTGTACACCTGTAATCCCAGCTACTTGGAGATTGAGGCAGGATGATCGTTTGAGCTCAGGAGTTCGAGAGCAGCCTGGGTAACATAATGAGACCGCGAGCCCTCGTGCCGACCCCACATGCAGTCTCAAAAAAAAAAAAAAAAAGGAAAGCTATGATTTTTGTATGACTCAAAGTCAGCAAAATATACAAGATAAACTATTATAATTGCCTATATTATTGTCTAGGTGTTCTCACAATGGGCCAGCAATATTTGGTTGGGTAATAAAGTCATATGATTCATAAATGATTATATATTGATTTCATAAAATTAATTTTCCTTGTTTCACTTTGGAAAAATCCTTAATTATATTGTTATAGCAAAAAATTTCTCATAATGCATGTTCCATTGCCAGTAATGCCAAATTAATTGACCTATTTTGAGTCATTATAGTTTTAGGTCTTTAAAAAATTAATTTCATTTTGGAGAAACTTTGCTGAGGCCTTAGCAACTGAAATTATTACTAATATGTTTAAGCAATACTTAGGTTCAAAAATGAATCATACATTTAATATCATGTTCAAGTATTATAAAGGGCTTATAAAGTATTATAAGAGGTTATAAAAATATTTTATGATATAAATCTTTGTCATTTATATTGTAATTTTCACCATCTCTTAAAGCAATATCTAGATCCATGTGGTATTTCTTAGGTTTTACTTCTTTCAAATTCTTCAATGCTGAGATAATATAAAGAAAACCCCAGGCTGGGCACGGTGGCTCATGCCTGTAATCCTAGCACTTGGGGAGGCTGAGGTGGGAGGATTGCTTGAGGTCAGGAGTTGGAGACCAGTCTGAGCAAGAGCAAGACCCCGTCTCTACTAAAAATAGAAAAAATTAGCCAGGTGTGTGGTGGTGCGTGCCTGTAATCCCAGCTACTCAGAAGGCTGAGGCAGGAGGATCACTTGGGCCCAGGAGTTTGAAGTTGCTGTGAGCGAGGCTGACACCACAGCACTCTCGCCCAGGTGACAGAGTGAGACTCCATCTCAACAAACAAACAAAAACCCCAAAGAGCAATACGTTGCTACATTTTTTGAAATCTCTCTTCAATTGAGATTATAACGTAGTCTTGGCCAGAAAATTAGTTTGGGGATTATTGACATATGAATTTTTCCCTTCATGGTTATGCAAACATTTTTGTTTCTTTGCTTTAGTTTAGTTATTACACACAGCAATAAGTTCAAACTTTCAGAAAAGTTGCGAGGATAGTACAAAGTATACCGTTTGCCTAGAGTCACTAATTAATGACATTTTGCCACAATTCTTTTGCTTTTTTATTCATCAGCACATCAAATGTGTGTGTACATGTGTGTAATCATTTTTTTATGACTCACTTGAGAATAGGTTGCTTACATCATGTCCCTACGCCCTTTAATACTTCAGCATTTCCTAAGAACAAGGATATTCTCCAAATAACCACAGTATAGTTACCAAATTTAAAAATATTAACTTGATGCAATACTTATTTCAATTTTTACAGTCCCTATTCCAGCGGGTTTTTTTTGTTTTTTTGTTTTTTTTTTCTGAGACCAGTCTTGCCCTGTCGCCTGGCTAGAGTGCAGTGGCATCATCATAGCTCACAGCAACGTCAAGCTCCTGGGCTCCAGCGATCCTCCTGCCTCAGCCTCCCGAGTAGCTGGGACTACAGGCTCACGCCACCGCGCCTGGCCCCTATTCCAGCTTGACAAGAGTACCGATAAAGTCCATTACGGTATTTGTTTTTCCCTCTGGTACAGGATCCAATCCAGAATTCTCTATTGCATTTAGTTGTCAGTTCTCATTACTCTCCTGTAACCTAAAGCAATTTCTCAGACTTTGTCTTTCGTGTTTGTCAGTTTGGATTTATCTGATCTATCCTCGTGCTTCAATTATGGCTGTGTATCCCAGGTTGGAACACCACATAAGTAGTAGGTAGACTTAGCATCCCCTGATGGTTCTAGCCTGTGCCGGTCTTTACTACGATGGTCGTAGAATGGCGATTTTCACTTCCAGCAGTCCCCTCCACACACACCAGCTGGCACTGAGCTGTAGAGCCCTCCCTTCTCATGTGTTTACCTGGATCACTTTATTATCAGTTTGGACTCATGGATCCTATTTTACTAATGGGTTTTATTCCATCACTGTCCTTTTTTATTTTGATGCTGAAATCAATTCAGATCTGGCCACTTTTGAGCTACCTTCTGTGTGTTTTGACCCACTTTCTTTGAATCACTTTCTTTCTGGCACAACTCAATGTTCCAAATTTACCTTGTACTTTCTCTGCCCTAGTCCTGGAATCAACCCTTTTCCTGAGGAATCCTAGTTCCTTTTAGTGGAGAATGCTAGTTAGAAATAAAGATCTGGGCACTAGGTGTGCTCATTGCTACTAGGGTACCATTGCTTCTGGGCCCTTTCAGTGGACAAAGCTAGGAGAAAGAAATTTTATATATACATATATATATGTGTATATAAATATGTATATATATATGTATGTATATATAAAATTTGAGTTCATGCTGATTCCGATCCTGTTCCATAGGGTTTTACCTTGCCTTCTTGCATTCCATGTTTATGTCTCCCTTTTCCAAAGAAAGAACTGTGGCTCCCAAAAATGTTTACACATTTTATTCATTCCAATAATGCATATAAAATAGCAATTTCAGAATGGCTACACCCATAACACTATGATAAAAGTTCAAGGGGCCTTTTCTTCCCACAGGCTGAGGGTATACAGTTAATTCATACCTCTCTCCTTTCCGTGCAGATATATTATTCACATGAAACACAGTTGGATTTGTTTGTTTTTATTTGCATTCAGTTTTTTTATTTCTTACTTTCATTGATTTAATTTAATTTTTGAATATATAGAACATTAGCATTCTTATAAAAGTCAAAATTATACCAAAAGCTGACTGGGCACGGTGGCTCATGCCTGTAATCTTAGCACTCTGGGAGGCCAAGGCAGGAGGATCACTTGAGTTCAGGAGCTGGAGACCAGCCTGAGAAAGACTCTGTCTTCAAAAGGAAAAATTATACAAAATGCTATACTCAGAGAAGTTTCACTCCTTTCCTATTCCTTCTATTCCATTCCTCCACCACCACCCCTTGTTGGTAATTAATTTTATTATATTTCTGGTTTAACCTTTGTATGTTTTTTTTTCAAAATTAAACAGATATCAAGAGAATGAGAAGACAAGTCACAGACTGGGAGAAAATATTTGCAAAACACATCTGATAAAGGACTGTTATCCAAAATATACAAAGAACTCTTAAAACTCAACAATAAGAAAACAAAAAAATCTAATTTAAAAATGAGCCAAAGATCTGAACAGACACCTTACAAAAGAAGACATACAGATGGCAAATAAGCATGTAAAAGATGCTCCACATCATATACCATCAGGGCAATGCAAATTAAAATTAAAATTTAAATTAGAATGGCCCAAATCCACAGCACCAACACCACCAAATGCTGGTGAGAATGTGGAGCAACCGGAACTCTCACTCATTGTCAGTGGGAATGCACAATGGTAGAGCCACTTTGAAAGACAGTTTGGTGATTTCTTACAAAACTAAACCTACTCTTCTCATACTTGTGATCCAGCAATCATGCTCCTTGGTATTTACCCAAGTGAGTTGAAAACTTACGCCCACACAAATGCACATGAATGTTTGGTAGACTTTATTCGTGATTGCCCAAACTTGGAAGCAGCCAAAATGTCATTCAACAGACGAATGGATAAATAAACTGGTGCATCAAAACAATGGAATGTTATTCAGAGCTAAAAAGAAATGAGCTATCAAGCCATGAAAAAACGTGGAAGAAACTTAAATCCATATTGCTAAGTGAAAGAAGACAATCTGTAAAGGCTACATACTGTATGATTCCGACTATATGACATTCTAGAAAGAGCAAAATAATGAAGAGGTTAAAAAGATCAGTGGCTGCCAGGAGTTTGGGGGGAGGGATGAATACACACAGCACAGGTGATTTTTAGGATAATGAAACTATTCTGTATGATACTATAATGGTGGATTCATGTCATTATATGTTTGTGAAAACTCACAGAATGCACAACACCAAGAGTGAACTCTGATGTAAACTATGGACTTCAGTTAATAATAGTGTATCAATTTTGGCTCATCACTTGTTAAAAAAAGGTAACATAACCAAACTTAAACATAGTTTTTTTTGCTACACTTTTATCAATGTTAGTGATAATAAACAACAGCCAATCTCAAATATCTATGGATAGTGCACTTTCAAGAGTAATTTTATTTTCCACCACTTGAGACTATGATTTGCTCTTTCTTTTCTTTTTGTTTCCTTTTTTTTTTGTTTGTTTGTTTAGAGATGGGGTCTCGCTCTTGTTCAGGCTAGTGTTGAACTCCTGAGCTCAAGCAATCCTCCCACCTCAGCCTCCCAGAGTGCTAGGATTACAGGAGTGAGCCATTGCACCCAGTTGATTTGCTCTTTCTGAATCTTCTGTTGCTTAGTTTAACTCTTCCAGTTCTTCTAGTTTCTTGTCTAAATTAAATCTACTTGTTGTAACAGCATTTAGTAACATTCTCATCATGAATCCAAGAATTGTTACAAGGTCACATGTGATATGGGTTTTTGCCAAGATGTTTCATCTTTGGGTAGATCCAGAATGTTGTATTTAATCTTTTTATTGTTCCAAAGAGTGCCATTAATATCAGCACAGTTAGGGCAACAAGTTGGACTGTGTGTCATACAGGCGACATGGCACAAAAAATGCTTCTGGAGTTTTGGCCAAAATTTGGCTTGTTCACCTTTGACTTTATTAACCATGTCAGTGCCATTATCATA
Source organism: Avahi laniger (assembly GCA_963575035.1). NCBI lineage: Eukaryota > Metazoa > Chordata > Mammalia > Primates > Indriidae > Avahi > Avahi laniger. Next base: position 32,991 of record CAUYSK010065695.1, read on the forward strand.
GACTTGCCCTTGGCAACCTTTTAAATCGATGCCTAAAATTGTATATAGTTTTTTTCCCAGTTCTTTCCTTAAGTCAAAATTGGGACAAAGTCAGTTAAATACACATATATGTTTTATCTAGACCTACATATATACAAATATTAAGAGAACCATGAATTAATACAGCAAATTGTCCCTCAACCATTATTGCAAATACTGCATTAATTTCTGAGCACTTCTGGAACCATAAGTTGGAACAGGAAGAAATCAAGAAAGATTTCTTTCTACTTATTTATTTATTTATTTGTTTTCTGAGACAGGGTCTCACTCTGTTACCTGGGCTAGAGTACAGTGGCATCATCATAGCTAACTACAACCTCAAACTCCTGGACTCAAGTGATTCTCCCACCTCAGCCTCCCAAGTAGCTAGGACTACAGGTGTGCAAATTTTATATATATATATATATATTTATTTTTTATTTTTATTTATGTATTTTTTTGAGACAGACTCTTCTCTCTTTCTCCTGGGCTAAAGTGCAGTGGCATCATCATAGCTCACGGCAACCTCAAACTCCTGGGCTCAAGTGATCCAGTCCTCCTGCCTCAGCCTTCCAAGTAGTTGGGACTACAGGAGTGCACCATGATACCCGGCTAATTTTTCTATATTTTGTAGAGACAGGATCTCCCTATTTTGCTTAGGCTGGTCTTGAACTCCTGGCCTCAAGGGATTCTCCCACCTCAGCATCCCAAAGTGCTAAGTGAGAGCCACCATGGGCAGCTCTTTTCTTACCTAAGTGCTTCTACTGCCCAATCCTCTCCTGCAGAAACCCATAGCCTTTTGTGGCATTTGGACACAGTCACCTCATGTTTCCAGGATGTTGGCTATGAGATGTGCAGAAGTGCTTCTCTGGGCCTGAACGTTGTTATTTCTAGAGCTGATGTCTGGGGTTATAGGCTTTGCTGTATTAGGGATCCTGATTAACAGAGGACCTCATGTGTTCTTTTATGAAGACACTTTTTGGGTCTGTTTGTTATACGTGGGGTCCTCTAAAGCTTGGGTGGTTCTGGGAGGGAGTAGGGTGGAGGGTACAGGGATGAAAGGAAATCTACTGTGAATGTATCTTCCTACATAGTTTTAACTTTGGGACTCTGTAAATGATTTGCATAATTAAAAAATGAAATAAAATTTAAAATAATCCAACTCTAAAACCATGGCAATAATACAAATTTTACTGAATGCTTGATGGGGAGATGAAGGGGAGGGTCATAGTACACACAATAACAGACAACTCCTGAATCACACATTCTTTCTTGGTTTTTCCCAATTTCTTAATCCCCAACCCTTCATAACCTCTAAAAATCCCTCCTATTGTCCCAGCTAGAATCTTTCCCCAAGGAAAACAAAAACCCTGCAGTTAGCATAACAGCAGAAACCAATTGCTGCTAGGGCAGGCCCCTAGAGGGCTTTGGTTCACTCCACTACATCTTCCATTATAAAATTCTGCAAGGATAGGGCCCCTAGGCGGTCAGTTTTCCCAAGATCTGGTTTATTTTATTCTCAATGCCTGGGACTCACGCTAGCAAACAATTTGAACTTCCTCCCTAAAATCAGCTGAAGTCTTTGTCACTGCCCAAAGCAGAATTACCAGCTGGGTTTCCTTGGGGGGGGGGGTCAAGGCTTGTGGTTCATTAAATGTGGCTTTGGATTAGTAAGTCTCAGATCACTCCAAGTGGTGGTCTTGGTCCCAAAGAAATGGAAATACTCTCTTAGAGCATCCTGCCAACTCTGAGAAGGTCTTTACATGCCTCCTGGTGTGGAAAACTGGCCGGTTAATTGCACACAGTGCAGGCACAGCACATTTGCCAAGGTTGATTCGGGATCCATCGAGTGTGAAGTGCCAGTGGGATACCCAGGAGCTGTCCGGGTCCAGGAAGCAGGTGGAGTCTGAGCTTTGCAAGAGAGGTTCAGGCTGAAGACACAGATTTAGAAATCGTCATGTGCACAGCAAAGGAGCTGTGATGGAAACAGAAAGCATACAAGAAAAGAGTAATGTCCCTGAGGACAACCGTGGAGGAAGTGGTCAGTTATGTCGAGGGCTGCAGGAAGGTTGATTATTAACAATAACTATATTGTTATAGTTGGACAAGTAAGATGCCTGAAGAAGAGAGGTTAGGGGTGAAGTAATTGAGAATGTTGAAAGGGAAGTGGGTACATCCCCTCAAGATTTGAAATGGGAAAGGATGCTCAGTGAGACAATAAAAACACCACCAGCAACAATAACCACCACCACAAGCCATGAACGGGGCCAGGGGATAAAGCTGATTTTTATACTATTTTCCTTTGTTTAGACAGAGTAACATTTTGTGCTTAGAGCTTGGTTTGGGTTGGGGGTAGAAATACACTGTTCTGGATAATCAAATAATAAAAACCGAGAAGTTGGAGTCTGATGGCTGGAGAAAGGGAGGGGAAACCTTAAGAGGAAGAGAGAGAGAAGGGGCCCGCAGTGAGAAAGAGGGTGGAGAAAAGCCAGTGGAGGTTTAGAAATCGAAGTTCTGCACTACAGCATAACACCTGCTGTGACTCCAGTGCCTCATTAAGGTTTGCTGCCCAGCTCAGCTTTGTATCGGCGATGATTTGGAGAATGAAGGACTCAGGTAGTGTTCATGGTGGCGTGAAGAGGGGACAGGCACTTTCAGGAGTTCAGTGGAGATGGAGAATTCGGTACAAGTAGGAAATTATGCAAAGGTGACCAGGGGAAGGATAAATTTCCTAAGTATCCTTGGAGTTAGTAGAAAACACCAGGATTCTCAACATATTTGGGAGGGGTTTCAAATACATTTGGAATATTGTTTGAAAATTAAAGAAAAGGGCGACTTTTTGAGGAACCTGGGGCCACCCATAGATATCTAATTAGATTGTTCGAGTAAACAAATTAATAAGGACGGGGTAGGAAGCTGAGCTATTTCCAATCTGTGGCCCCCTTTTCTCAATGACAGTGACGTAATCTCCCGAGGATGCTGAGAAAACCTGATGAGCATGGTTTGGAATAGCAGTTTGGGAATCTCCTGAAACAATCCTTGTGAGCCTCCTGAGAGCAGGCACTGTCGTAAACTTCTTTTTGGATCCTTAATACATTGTAGGAGCCCAATAAATGATAGAATAAATGAATGAATAGAAGAAGACGAGGAAACGGATCTCAGCGGGCTGTGAAGGCGGTACTGTTCTAGTGCTCAGGCCAGGGGCGGTGACCTCTGACCCGAGCCTAAAAGCGTTCGGGTGCCTGGGGAAAGAACAGCGCCCAATTGTAGCCGAGTCCAAGGTCCGGCGCTTTTAGAGGGCGGGGCTAGGAGATTGTATGTCGACGCTCCTGTCAACGGACCAATCACCGCTTCAAGGGGGCGTGGATTGACGTCTGTCTCTTCCCCCTCCCTTTGGAAAATACATGTTTGGGCGTAGTTCAAACAGACCAATGAATGCTCGACTTTCCTGTGGTTGGCCCTCATTGATTGGCCGGAGTTTGTTATCCCTCCCTCCTTGTCACGCCTCTTGCCCCACCCCTGTGCACACAAGATGGCGGCGCCCAGCGGAGTAGAGGCCGCGCCTGTGGTTTGCCGAGGCTGATTCCCTCTCTTACTACCCATTTGGGCGCAAAGCGCTGCGGGCGGGAGGACGGGGGCCGGGCGGGGACAGGGGCACCTGCGTAGCTGGACTGCGAGCCCGCGCCCAGCCTGCGCCTCCCCCTCCCGGCCCCGGCCCGATCCCATCCCATCTGTTCCTGGTCTTCTCCCGGTCTGACCCATTGCCTGGCCGTGGTACGCCACACCGGTCACCAAAGCTGAGGTCGCTCCTGCAGCCCGGGCTTGCCTTCACTTTAGATGTGTTTGGCCTCTTCCCTCCTAAACAGCTCGCCTTTAAAACCGGGACTCTTGAACTGGCGCCTGACCCCCTTTCCCTCTGCTAAGACTTCACTTCCCTCTGACCTGACCCACTTCTTCCTCAGACTCTTGCTTCCCCCTGGGTTGGAGACTGCTCACTTCCCTTCCAAATTGATCCCTGACCCCCCAAAATATCGACAACCTTGACTATCCCCTCAACTAAGGAGTCAAACTTCCTTTTGGACCAACCTCCATAACCCTATCATGGAGGTAGTGTACCTGGTAGTGAATGGGGTGGGCCTGGTGCTGGATGTGCTGACCTTGGTGTTGGACCTCAACTTCCTGCTGGTGTCATCCCTCCTGGCTTCCGTGGCCTGGCTTCTGGCCTTCATCTACAACCTGCCGCACACGGTACTGACTAGTCTTCTGCACTTGGGCCGAGGAGTCCTGCTTTCACTGCTGGCCTTGATGGAAGCCTTGGTCCGGTTCACCTTTGGGGGTTTGCAGGCCTTGTGTACCCTGTTTTATAGCTGCTGCTCTGGCCTGGAGAGTCTAAAGCTCCTGGGGCACCTGGCCTCTCATGGGGCACTGCGGAGCCGGGAAATACTGCACCGGGGCGTCCTCAATGTGGTCTCCAGTGGCCATGCTTTGCTGCGCCAGGTTTGTGACGTCTGTGCCATTGCCATGAGCCTGGTGGCTTATGTGATCAACAGCTTGGTCAACATCTGCCTTATTGGCACTCAGAACCTCTTCTCCCTGGTGCTGGCCCTGTGGGATGCAGTGATGGGGCCTGTGTGGAGGATGACAGATGTGGTGGCTGCCTTCCTAGCCCATATTTCCAGCAGTGCTGTGGCCATGGCCATCCTCCTTTGGACCCCCTGCCAACTAGCACTGGAGCTGCTGGCCTCAGCTGCCCGCCTCCTGGCCAGCTTTGTTCTGGTCAATCTCACTGGCCTCGTGTTGCTAACCTGTGTGCTGGCAGTGACAGTGACTGTATTGCACCCGGACTTCACTGTGAGGCTGGCCACCCGGGCACTCGGTCAACTCCATGCCCGGCCATCCTACCACCGTCTCCGAGAGGATGTCATGCGTCTGTCTCGCTTAGCACTGGGCTTTGAGACCTGGCGCCGAGTTTGGAGCCGCAGCCTGCAACTAGCAAGCTGGCCGAACCAGGGAGGGGCACCTGGAGCCCCCCAGGGTGACCCTAGGAGGGTGTTGTCAGCCAGGACCCGGAGACAGGACACTTTCCTTGAAGCAGGGCACAGATCAGAGGCAGAGGAGGAGGAGGTCAGCACCTTCAGAGCAACGCCTGCCAGGGGCCGGGAGAGGCTCAATGAGGAGGAGCCTACAGGTGGGCAAGACCCATGGAAATTGCTGAAGGAGCAAGAGGAGCGGAAGAAATGTGTCATCTGCCAGGACCAGAGCAAGACAGTGCTGCTTCTACCCTGCCGGCACCTGTGCCTGTGCCAGGCCTGCACCGAAATCCTGATGCGCCACCCCATCTACCATCGCAACTGTCCACTCTGCCGCCGGGGCATTCTGCAGACCCTCAACGTCTACCTCTGAAGACTTCCTCCCTGCCTGCCCACCCCTCCACGCTCCACGCAGGCACCCACGCTAGGACAGCACTACCACCTCATCTCTGGGTCCTGGCCTGAATCCCCTCCTTCTCCTGTGGCTGTCATGCCAAGCCTCCAAGCCATACATCCAGGATGTCGAGATGGGCTACTCTGGAAGACTATGATCTGGGTGGGGGCAGGGTAACAAAGCTTTTCCTTACCCAGTGGGTCCCTTTGACACTGAGGGTGGTGAGTATGTCACTATGCAAGGCCCCTGAGACTGTTCACTGTGGGCTCTCCTTCAGCCTGCCCAGGGCCCATCTAGATGCCAGCCTCTGGGGCTATCCCTCTCTGCTTCTGGTTTTTCTGTTGGGGATTTGTAGATCCTTTTCCTGCCTCCTTCCCACTTCTTCCCCAGTTTCTGCAGCTACAGCACATTAGTGTTGTTTGGGTGTTTTGGCAACTCAAGGGCCTTGAAATGATTTTGAACACAAGTTCAGCCAGAGCCCCTGTGCCGTGGTAGGCTTTGGGGGTAATATCTCTCAGGTGCCCTTAGAGCCACTTCTGCCTGTCATGATCTTGTGAGGCTCCCTCTCAACCTGATGTAAAAGCTGGGATCAGGAGTTTACCCCTGCGTGGGTGCAGCTACACCTGGCTTTGGGACCATGTGCCCTCTGGCACCCCAGCTCACTGGGACCCTCAGGAGGGATAACCAGATTTCTACTCATTCCCCGTTCACTCCCCACATCACACAGAAAAATGGCGTTCTTCTGTCTCTCCCTAGCATTGGGGTGGGCAGACTGTGCACATTTCACTAGGGTCCAAACACAGAAGGGGCTGGGGCCCAGGGGCTTGCAGCTCCCTGAGAGGTCCATCTGGCCCGGTTTCCAATGAATAAAGTTCTGTTGACAGCTCTGACAGCCTCTGTGTGCATCCCTGCAAGGGGGAGCAGTTGGTTGAGGTAACTGGTGCTGCATCAGGGTCCTCTGTCCTGCTGGAGTCAGAAGTGTGGTCTGTGGAGGGGACCTGGGCTTAAACTGGAGGATGGGGGAAGGGCTAAGATAGGGCGGGAAGACTGTGCCATGGGCAGAGCCCATGCCAGGTGTGGCTGGATTAGCTCTCACTCCCTCTGACCTGTGCCCTCTCACACAATGGCTCTTGAAAAGCCTTCCCTGTCTTTTCCGAATGTGAACTGTCTCACCTCTTGAGTCAAGCTTCCTAGCTTTTCCTCTGGTGCCGCTCTTCCCAGGAGGGAACTTGGGGTTCCTATTGCCTGGAGTCTAATCTACCCTCTGATCCCCGGAGGAGCTGGTGCTGGGCTTTGTTTCTCTTCAGCATAGAGTCTGCACCGTGTCGGGCTGGAGTAGGGCTGCAGGACTTCCTGGTGGAGGCCAGAGAGCTGAAGCCCAGGATGCCTGAGGCCTGTCTCTAGCTCACATTTGGGGCCGAGGCCCCATTGGTTATATCTGCTCTCATGTTACCAGGAAGAGAGGAGGGGCACCCCCCCCATAATTGTATGTTTCATCTGGGAGCATAATGCCTGGGACGGCCTTCTGGGGGGGGTGCGGGGAGTGAGTAGGTCCTGAAGAACTCTGAGGCCCCTCCACTTTCCCTGGGGTTGAGAGGCTGAGCAGACTGTGGGACTGGCGAGGCCCAGTTTGTTAGTCATCGGATTGGGGGTGGGGTCCAGGCTGGGTTCTGAGGGTCAGGGGAGGGGAGCCTTGAAGGGGCTTTGTGGCCAGCCTCAGACTTAGTGGCTCAGCCCACCCAGCCTAGTTCTTCATCTCCACCTCAGAGTTGGGAGGCCCAGGGGAGGGCTTGGCACTTCCTCCTCCCTTCCCTCAACCCTGCAGGGGGAGATTGGCTCCTTCCAGTCTCTGTTTAATGTGGGGATAAACATTTTATGAGAAGAAGATAAACTTCCTGAGCTGGAAGTGAAGGACCCCCTTTTCTTCCACCCCCGTCTGGAATTCCTTTGGCCTACCTCAATACCGGTCCTCCCCCTAACCACCCCGGCAGTCATGACCTCAAGCTACCCAGGCTCACTGCTGCAGCCTGGAGCTGTGGCGCCCCCTCGTGGTAAGCTCAGAAACGACTTATCTCTGGATATACCCAGGGACACTCCACCAGTGAGAGTGGCACCAGTGAGAGAGCAATAAATAGCTTTCCAGTCATCTAGGGACCAGAAAAGCAACCAGAACAGCCATGAATGAAAATCCCGGGCTCTTTTTCGTTGGATCAGGGCAAAGGTATGTGTGGTGAAGGCAGCCCCCACTTGGTTCATTTGGCATCTTTGAATTAGAAAAATGTGCCTCTTCTCTGGATGGCCAGAGCCCTGTACCAGGAGGGCGTCCCCCTCAGTCAGACACTCCTGTTCACAACGCACAGACCTAGGTGGCAGCTCTGTGGAGCAGCCTGTCACTCACCTGGGACTGTATCTCCTGCCCCAGATCTCCGTCCCACCCAAGAACCCTCCCTTCTGCCCAAGCACCCCCCTCCACACCATGATCCTCAGATAAAGGGCATCCCCACCACGAAAGAAAGGCTGAAGCCAGTAGGAGGGTTTTTAGATTTATTGAGTGATCTCTGAGAAAAGGCCGGCCCCAGGAGTAGGAGGGATGGGGGAGGAACCAGAAAGGCAGAGGACCAGGAAGAGAGCACCCCACCATGGGGTCCTGGGCCAGAGCAACTGGAAAACCCACACTTGCCAGCACTGCACATTCCTTGGTCTTGGGCAGAAATCCAGCCGCTGCCCCATGCTGTCAGAACTGATCTCAGACAGCCTCTGTCCCCGTTCCTTGCAGCAGGACTGAGAGGCCCCATCCCACCTCCCTAGTCATTCACAATATTCCAGGGGAGCCAGCCCTCCTGGGTGATGTGGCTGTCAGTGTCACACCTCCTCTAGGAGTGAGAGAGGGTGAGTTCACTTTCCAGTGGGCACTAAGCGAAGACGGGGGAGCTGTGCCAGTCGGAGTACACCAGAAATCCAGAGAAGGTGCTGTCTGTCTTGATGCTGGCATAGATGCCAATGTAATCACCCACGCCCACCTGCACCCATACCTGGTCCTCAGGCTCCAGCCTCACCATGGCGCCTCCCGAGAGCGAGGCTGGCTTGGGCCACCCCCCGAAAAACTGGAAGAAAGAGGCGATGGATTCGCCATTCTTGACCAGATCGAACTGCAGGCTGGCCCGGTAGACGGTGGCGTGGACCGCGAAATAGTAGACCCCAGGCACCTGGCAGGTGAACTTGCCGGTCGTGGCGTCGTAATGTCCCTGCTCGTTGACGAGCACGCGGTCGAAGGGTAGGGGCGCGTCGGACAGCGGAGGCACCCGGCTCTCGGAGCGCTTAGCGCTGAAGGCGGAGCGTGGGGGCACGGAGCACTCTCCCGCAGGCCCGGTCGCCCCCACGGGTCCCGCCTCTCCTCGCGGCCCGGGGTCCCCACGCGGCCCCGGCAGCCCTGCGCGGGTAAGGGAGCGGTTAGGGTGAGAGTAGGGCCGGGTCAACCCGCAGCGGGGTGCCCGAGGTCGACTCTAAGGACACCCCGCCGCCCCGCCCAGTCCTCGCTAAGCTTCGGCTAGTGCCTCCCTGCGCACCAGTTTCTCCCCACCACTTCCTGCAGCGTTTAAGGCAGATCCGAGGGGCAGGTCAAGGAGGGTCCCGGGAGCTCTGGCTCCCGCCGGCGGACTCAGCCCCTCCCCCGCGCGCAGCAGCGCCCCCTCGCGGGAGCCGCGAGCCGCGAGCCGCGGGGAGCACCGGAGAGCAGAGCCGCGCGGTGCTTGCTCCGACGTCCCCATGGACAGCAGCGAAAGTGCCTTCTTACCCGGCTGCCCGCTCTCGCCTTTCTCGCCCGGAAGCCCGGGCGCGCCGTCGCGACCGTCACGACCATCGCGGCCTGGCAGGCCCTGGCTGCCATGGTGGCCCGGCGTTCCTGGAAGGCCAGGGTGCCCCGGGCACAGGCTGGGGATCTTGTTGTCGTCCAGTGGGGGAGAGCCGGCCGCCAGGCCCAGGAGCAGTAGGGTGAGGAGCAGCCTCATGGCGCTGGCACCCGGAGCCCGAACGCTGGGGTCCTCTCGTGGTCTGTGGGCTAGGTAGGGCTGGAGTCGGGACCCAGAATTCTGGGACCTGCCTCGCTCCCCACCCCGGCTCGGCCCTATCGGTCCCCACCCCACTGCCACGCCCCTGAGGCAGGGGATGCAGAAAGGGGCCCTCCCAGATCCGAGCTCCCGGAGAGCACAGGCGAGAACGAGAGGAGAGGCCGGCCCTCCCAATCCCCAGCGCCGGGCCCGCGCCCAGGCTTTCCCAGTCTCCTCCCCATCCCCGTTTCCCCTCCTCCGCCGCACTCACCCCCTCCCGGCTCCCCAATGGCCTCCTTCTGGGCGCTCGCTACTCCGGACCCTCCAGTCGGCCGTGCTCCCGCCCCCGCGCTTCTACCCAGCCAGGCGCCCCCTGCCCTCGCCGTCCCCCGTCCTGGTTAGCTCCCTGCCGGCTCCGCTCTGCTCCTCCCAGACTCCAAGAGGAAACCAGTTGTTCGGGGGCCAAGAGCTCTGGACCGGGAAATAGCTGGGAAATAACTCGTGGTGTCGCCCGGCGGGCGGCCAAAGTTTGGGGAGAGAAAGGAGGGGGAGAGAGACTTGAGCCGGGCACAGAGACGCAGACCGTGAGAGACATACACTCAGGGCACCTCCTGTTCCCACGAGCCGGAGGAGAGGCCGGGCCGTGACAGAGACCAAGGACCAGACCCTAGTCCAGGAAGAAGTACAAGTAGAGAACTGCAGTGGAGAGTTCTAGAGGCAGATAGTCAACTGGATCCCCAGGGCCTAGAACAGGGCCTGCCATCTTAGCAGGCACTCAGGACATTTTTGTTGTATAAATGAAAACATCAGAAGGCAGGTGACAGAGAACGTGAAAAAGCAGTTGAAAAGGGGGAAGGCAGAAGATGAGACATCTGGTGTGAGACCTGGATGTGAAGGAGTCTAGATTGTCCAGTGGCACAGTGGGGGGCCAGGTCAGCAGCCTCAGCAGCTGGGGCAAATAGGGGACAAGGAAGAGCAGGGAGGGTCCCATTAAGCCCCTGTGGATGACTCCTCCTTCCTCTCCCTAGGAGGCCCCAGAGAGGATGGGCAGAGTGCCTGCAAGTCCCCTTCCTTGGCTCCCCTGCTTGCCCACCCTGATTGGCAAAGGGGGGTGGGCAGGCAGGGGGCGGAGGGCAGGGGCCGGCTTCAGGGTCAGGGCTGGGCACAAGCTTCCAGGCCAGCTGCCTCAGGCAGTCTGTTGCAGTTGAAAGGCCAGGGGGTGCCCAGTAGTGCCAGGCCAGACTGGCACTGGTGCTCTGCCTCCTGGCAGACAGAGCGGCAAGGGGGAAGGACACTGCCTAATGGAGTGCAGCGGGGCACGAGCAGCCCACAAAGGAGCCTCCGGAAATTCTGGTAGCAGGGCAGACTTGTCAGGCTCTGTGGAAGGAGGAGACCAGCCCTCAGGCACCCTGTTCCCCAGGGCTCCCCAGGCTCCCACCCTGTCCCAGGGCCCCCTGAGCACCTTGTAACCGCTGAGGACCTCTACCACTTCCTCCTGGGTGGCCATGCCCACCCAGATGTTAGGGAAGGCCGTGGTGTTGTAGCTCAGACCGATGCACATCTCCACCTGGACAGGCTCACAGGCCAGCTCTGCAGGGTGGGAGGGGAGAGTCACTGTGGCGACACTTGCTGTGTGGCCTGGGGCGAGTCACCTAATTGCTCTGGGTTCTTGTTTCTACATGGGTCAGCTGGGGGTTGTGATGCTTCCCACACACCGAGAAGCCCTGCTATCCTGAGAGCCTGCTCCAAGCGACATTCGCCAGCCCTGGACATCGTGCAGGTACCTCTGCGATCTCAGGGAAGCCAGGGCACCCACATTTGTAGGGACCACTCAGGCCTCTGGCGGAAACCCCCCTCTGTGTAAGATCTGACCTTCACCGTTGGGGTGGGCTGTGGAAAGGGACTCTCTGTGTGATGGCGGGACTGGTTCCCGAACCCCCATTGATCCCCATATTCCCATTTTTCTTGGGGTGACACTAAGTACCGCTGCCATCACCAGCTGAGAGTCACTCCAGGCCTCTGTGAAATGGCCTTAGAGTGAAGATAGTGAGGCCCAGCCACCCTCCCCCATCAGGGAGGACAAGGTGGAATGCTATGAAGTCTGCCAGCAGGGTTTCTGTAAGGTGGGCACCCAGGCTGCCCTGGCCTGCCAGCCCTGCCCAGGGTGCCCTAGAATGTTTCTCACCTGGGGGTGGGAACAAGGGGCTGCTGCAGTTGTCATTGCTGCTGTCTGGGCAGTCTCTCCACAGGTCACACATCCACCGCAGACCCTTACACCCTCCATCCTGGCAGGAGAACTCTCTGGGCCCACAGGGGTCTGTAGGCACAGGGGCATGGCAGTACCCGGGGAGATGCCTACAGTTACTACCCTCACAGTGCCTGACCAGGGTTCAGAGCCCCTCTCTGACCCCTGGAGGCACCTCTGCTGCCCACACCCCTTTGCCCAGGGGCACCTACTCTCTGTGGCATTGAAGGCCCAGTAGGTGGCTGAGAAGCCCCCGCTGCTGATGCCATGATCTGTCCTTAAGAGCACAGCCAATTCGTGGTGCGAGGAGACAAGGGTCGGGGGTGGCTCTGCTCCACAGAACCTGCCCAAAGCAGAGAGCAGTGCTGGGCATGGGCCCCCGGCTGACCCGGGCTCCACTGCAGCCTCCCACAGGCCTGGCTCTGAGCCAGGAGCTCTGGGCAGTGCCAGAGGTGATGGAGACAGTTGCTGATGCAGGGAGGTTAGGGTCTGGTGAGGGCATACATATTCAGTGGACAGAGTATCAGGCAAACTGCTCACACTCCAGCCACTTAGAGATGGAAACAATCAGTTGAGGGTTTGTAGGAGAGGTGGGAATGCCCCCTGCAGGGTGGGAACAACTGGGGTAGGGAGAGGTTCGGGAAAGGGCCTCCTGGGGACGGGGTGACTGTGGAGTGAAGGCTTGGAGCTGAGAAGCACAGCCTGTGTTGGGGGACAGCGAAGAGACCTCTGGCTCGCAGTAGTGGAAGAAAATGAAGCTAGAAGGAGTGGGGCGGGTGTGGAGGGAGCACCAGACTGCAGGAGGCTATCCACGGCCCCTCCCCTGGCTCCTGTACCTGCCCAGGAGGCTGAGGGCCCCCGAGCCACTGGTCTCATACACCTCCACGTAGTCAAACTTGCACTCGTCCTGAGCCTCCAGGCTGAAGTTGTGGAACTGCAGTTCTATGCCATATCCAGCAGGCACTGAGATATGCCAGGTGCAAAGCTGGGGGAGGGCACAGATGGAGCAGTTCACGCTACTTCCTCCTGTCCCAGTGTGGGCATCCAGGCTGAGCTCCAGAAGGGGCTTCTTCCCCCAGTGCAGGCTAGGCAGGGAGGGGCACTGCCCACCCAACTCTCATCATTGGTAGTTCTTAAACTGAGAAGGGCCTTTTAACTTATCTGGTCTCAGAGATGAGTTACCCAGCATGGGAACATCTAGGTACACAATAAGCACTTAATAACATTCCCCTCTCGCTTGCTTGGTCTTTTCCCAAGTACAAGGCAGTGTCTACCATGCTGTCCCTATCACACTAACCTGGGTGCCGTTCCCGTGTGTGCCTCTCCCTCCACATGGAGCCCTGCGCTTACCTGTTGGTGAGGGTACTGCTGCAGGTAGCTGGGAGTAGAGAAAGTGCCCTGGAGCCCAGTCAGATTCCCACCACATCCTGCAGAGAGGCAGAAGGGCTCATGAGTTTGCCAGGATCGATCTGTGCCTCCAACCAGCAGGGCCCGCAGCGACTGCAGAGCAAGGGTGTTGGCCACGCCTATGGGGAAGCAGGTCTGGGCCAGAAGAGTGACCAGGCAGGGCGTGCTGTGCAGGGGCCCTGGTGTGAGGCTGGGCAGATGTGGGGAGCCCATCCTGAACCTGGACCCGATGCCTAAAGAGAGTACCTGCCATGTGCCTGGTGGGGTCTGTACCTGAGGACTTGGCATTGCAATTGTTCTCGTCACTACCATCAGCACAGTTGGCAAAACCATCGCACACGGAGTCAGGCAGTAGGCAGATGAGCTGGTCACAAGGGAACTCATCGTGGGCACAGCTCCCTGGGAGTGGGCATCTGGAGTCAGGAACCCCAGAGTCCCCACCCCTTTGCCAGTGCGGGGAGTGGCTAGAGGGAAAGGAAGTGGCACTCACCATGCCCAGGGGCCACCGCTTGGTACCAGGCATGGAAACCAAATCCTTCCACGCTGCTGTCGGACACGAAGGCCACCCGGAGGCGGCTGGCATTGGTGTTGAGTGTGGGGGGAGGTACCCTCCCACATACCCTGCAAGAAGCCAAGTTTCGGGTAATGGAGGCTCTGAGCTCAGGGCAGCCAGCGTGGAGCTTGCCTGGGCCCTGCAGTCCTGTTTCCTCAACCCCTGAACTGGTGATGATGTGGTCAAAAAGCATCCTTAAATTTCCCAGGGAGCGCTGACCTTCCCAGCACCTGCACATCCATCCTTGTAGCATAGCATTTACTCATGGGAAGGATAGGAGCTCCATTTTACAGATTAGGAAACTGAGATCAGAGAGGGGAAGTGATCTTCCTCAGGTCACACAGCTAGCTAGGTGGTGCCAGAGCTGGGCTCTGAAGTCAAGTCTCTCAATTTCCTCCCAGTGCAGCCTTTCCCACTGCAGCTCCCTGGTCCTGCCCTCCAGACAGCGGTTTAGGACAGACGTGGGATCTCCTAGGGTCAGAGGGACGCACCTGAGAAGGGGGCCTTCAGGCTCAGGGGAGATTTCCAAACGATCGAAAAGACAGGAGGCCACGCTCTCCATGCTGAGGGCTTCAATCTTGAGCTGGATTGTGTGGTCTGTGGCCACCTGGATGTGCCACACACAGTGGGCGTTTGTGGGGTAAGGGTCTGGGTAGTTGGGGCTGCTGAAGAAGCCCCTTGGGCCAGAGAGGAGGCCTCCACAGGCTGCACAGATGGAGGTTAGAGTTCAGAGGTCAAATAGAGAGAGGTCCTTTTTCTTCCCAAGGTGCCTCTCCCTGGCCTCCCCTCCCCCTGCCATCTTGGGTTCTCCTTCAGGCAAAGCTGCCCTGAGTACTGACCGGACTGCGCCGTGGGGCTCATGCCTGCCTCCTGCTGCCTTTTAGGGGTCCCAGTTGCCCAAGAGGTGGTGGGGGTGGTGGTGCCGGTGGGGGTGAGGCCTCGGGCAGGCAGGGGGCTGTAGGAGGCCCTGGGTTGGGGTGCAGCCTGAAGCTCTGGAAGCAGGAAGATGAGGAGCTGGACCCCAGGGGGGCAAGTAGAAGGGCTCACAGGTCTCACTCTAAAGCCCCAGCAGGCCCCAAGTACTCACGGGCCAGGATGACGGCCACCAGCAGCCCGAGCAGCAGGAGCAGCAGGCTGGCGAGCAGGAGGACACATAGCCAGGAGAAGTGGCAGTCTGGCTGCAGCACTCGGGGACGCCGACCTGCGGGCCGGCAGGTGGGATTTGGAGAGCCCCCCCACTCGGGCCTCCCTCACACTGTCCTTGGCTCCTGGGCCTCTCTGTCCTCCCCCCAGGTAACCCCATGGGACAGTTACCATGCCAGGGAGCTCGGATGCTGCAGCTGGCATCCTCCTGGAAGGCTGGCGGAGGGCAAGGTGGCCCCGACTCAGGCTCAAAAGCAGGATTGCAGAACTCAGTCTGGAAGGACGAGACTTGAGGACTGAGGGCAGCTGTGTCCATTGGGGCTGCTGGGTCTTGGGAGAGTGGTTCCGTGTGGCCCTTACCTTGCTCGGTTCTGTCGCCTCCACGCAGAGGATGACATCGGAGTAGTCCTTCATGGCCCAAGGCTCTGCATGACTTTCTGGGGTCCCTGTGACAGCCCAAGATCCCAAGGGCCCACTCTCTGACCACAAACGCCCTATCAAAGGGGCAGCCTCTACTCCCTGAGGGAAAAGGCTGCCAGGCTACACCAGCTCTTGGCTGCCCCGGGAGACTGGTTGGGCTACAGGCTACTCTGTTGCCTTGTGGGGAAGGAACTGGCAGCCAGGAGGAATTCGAAAAGGCATGAAAGGGTCCCTTAATCCGACTCAGCTGAGAACGCTAGGTCAAGACCCTGGCACAGGGTGGCAGTTCTTAAAGGCACAGGCAGTGGCTGAGAATACCCAGCAGAGGAAACTAGGTGCTTGGTGGGGGATGTGACTAGGGGAGCTTGCCACCCGCTTCTCCACCTCACCTGGGGTACTGAGTGAGCTCCCAGGGGTGCTGGGAGGGAGGGAGAACTTGCAGGCATAAGGAAGCCTCAGGTGGTCTGAGGAAGAGAGAGAAGGTGGGTGTAGGGCATGACAGCTTCAGGGACTCTGAGTCCTGAGGACAAAGCCAGCTGCCCACACCATTCCTCCCCGTCAGGGTCATGGCACCTTCAGCCACGCCTGGGTCTTTAGATCGCCTGCATGACCAGGACAAGGAGAGAAGCCACTGCTGGAAGAACACGGTGTGAGCTGGAGGGCTGACTGCTTGTCCCCGGGCGCTCTAAGCCCACAGGAGAAAGGGCGGAAGGAGGAGAAGGGACCCCAGGGCATGGGCAGGGTCGGATGTGCACTCCGCAAACAAGGTTACCTGTTTCTTTACGTGCCTCTTTCTCCACGGAGTGAAGTTCTCTTGGCAAATGCCAGCCTGGCTCAGCTGTCCTCAGGGAGAAAGGGCTTGGTGATCTGTCTTGTGTTAGCCATGCTCAGGCTGAGCATCGAGCAGGGCAGGCGGTGGGGACGCAGCCTGGTATTTCTGGCTCCTATTTGTAGAATGCCTATTATGCATGTCTGGGCAAGAGGTCTTGCCTGCAGTTTCTCTCCTTGTTAGTCTGTGTGGCAGTGTGACCATTTTGCAAATGATGGTGCTAAGGCTAAAAGAGGTTCAGTAACTCCCCCAAGTCACACAGGCAGTAAGATGCGGAGATGAGAGTTGAACCTAGGACTGGATAAATCCTAAACTCACGTTTTCTGTGACACACCTCTCTCACCCTACACTGGCGCATGTTGGGAGGGCAGAGGGGTCAGAGTGACAGCAAAACGAGAAACCCAGTGGGAACGGAAAAGACTCAAAGGGGGCAGATTCTGTGACCCTAAGGCAGCTACTCTTGCACTCAGGGGAGGAGACTTCCCCGCCCGCAAGTTCTTCTCCATTCACCGCTGGAGGACCTTGGGCTGCTTTTGTCTAGGGTGCCAAGCCTAGTCCTGGACCCTTGGATGTCTTTAGGGAAGGTACTTTTTGGTAGCTGTAAGGACAAGTGTTCCTGAAGAGGATAAGACAGTCCCTGCCCACGAGTACTTCTCATTCTGGTCGAAGACTGAGCAGGATTCCCTGCCACACTGTGCGCTAAGAGCCTGGGCCAGGGGGTCAACTCCCTGGAGAGAGTAGCCTTGTGCTGAGCTTTGAGGGTGACGAGCTGGGAGAGCCACCGCCCTTGGGTCTGCTCCGCTCTGGAGCAGCTCGTTCCCTGTGATCACTCAAAGGCTGCGGTGCCAGGTCTGGCCGAGCACTGGGCTCCCCGAGCTGACTGTGACAAGGTGCCTTGACTTGAGGAGTCTCTGGTCTAGTGTGGCAGTTCTTAAAGTGGGGGCCTGGGGACTTCTTTCAGAGGGTTTGAGAGATTGGAACTGTTTTCATAATAGCACTAAGACATTATGTGCCTTTTTCATGCTCATTCATATTTTCCAGACGCCCATGACGTACGACATGGCGTTGGGTTGAATGCCGAAGGAGATGTGAGTCCAGCTGTCTTCTATTAAGCCAGACGTTAAAGAGATTTGCAAAAATGTAAAACAACACTGTCTTTTTTTGAGACAGTCTTGCTGTGTTGTCCTGGGTGAAGTGTAGTGGCGTTCATCATAGCTCATTACAACCTCAAACTCCTGGGCTCAAGCAATCCTCCTGCCTCGGCCTCCTAGAATGCTGGGATTACAGGTGCGAGCCACCAGACCCAGTCGACACTGCCCCGCTTACTAATTTATTTTTGCTTTGGAAAATACAGCTTTTAAAAAAATAAAAACATTATGTTAGCATATAAAGGGTTTATTATTTTTTAAAAATGTAGTGTTTAAAATGAATAAGAAAATATTTAAATTTCTCTCGGTTTTAATTTCAATTTGCTAAATATCGATAGATGTAACCCAAATAAGCAGAAGTTCTTTGGGGTTCTCTCTCATTTTTAAGAATGGAAAAGGGTCCTTTGAGAACTATGGGTTAGTAGACAGACATGAAGACAATTTACTGGGTTAAAGGCCAGAGAGCGGGGAGAAGCAAAGATGTGATCCGATGGGGGGCATCGAGGAGGGCTTCCTGAAGTGGTGGGCCTTTAGGCTAAAGTTTGGGGGTTGGAAAGGATTTTAATAGGCAGAACTTGAGAGTTGGGTGGGGCATTCCAGGAAGGAGAAGAGGCTTAGCCATACTCCCTACGGAGCAGGGAGTGTCTTGGTCAGAACTGGGTCTTAGAACTGTCCCTGTGCTTCGGGTGGCAGCAGAAGGGAGGCGAAGGGGAGGTGGGGCCACCAGGGAGCCTCTCTCCGCTTTGCTGTGGCCCCCGGCCATCCTCGACGACACCCTGGGCTCCCCAGGCATAGGCTCTCCTGCCCCTGGCTGCTTTACAAAAGGGTTCCAGGGAAAGGTGGTAGCCACCCTTTAAGGGGCCAGGTCAGGGCTGGGGGTGGTGGTGGCATAAATAAAACTCAGTAAGAGTGAACTTGAACACAAGAGCCCGCAACGCACCATCTCATTTCCCCCTCGTCCCAGCCCTGGGAGGCAAGGTCGGGGAGGAATTCTTGCCCCCGTTCCCTGACGTCGCTGGGCTCCTGGGAGTTCAGTGCCTTTGCCCCCCGTGGCACAGCTGGCAAGGAGCAGGCTGGACTTCAGAGCGGGGTCTGTCGGAATCTTGGTTTTCACTCTTTTGTTCTTTTCCCCCTTCCTTCCTCCCCCCTTTTCTTTTACATTTTCCATGCTCCTTCTATAAACCTGTAGAATGGAATAGGGGCACGAGGGCCTGTGGGCAAGGGCACCAGTGAGAAGTGGAGCCCAGTGCGAGAGGCCGGGAGGCTGAGACCTGCCAGCAGCCGAGCTCCTGGGCTTCCTTTCCTTCCTCCCACAGGCCCCCGGGCCTTGGCCTTCTTGTCTCTTCCTTCCCGTGGGTCTCCCAGCCCCCACTTGGCTCTGCAGTGGACCTGATCTCTACTGCAGTCCCTGTCCCTGTTGCCGCAGACGTGTTTCCAAGGACTTCCCTGCTTCACCATGGATAAAACGAGCCAGTAAAGGAAAGTTACGTGCTAACTGGATTCCTGCTCAAGCGACCCGACTCCCTGGAAGCTCCAGTGGCTTTTGCTTTTCTTCCTGAAAGCGTGGGGTGCTGTGGCTCCCCCGCGCTGGCCCATCCACAGTTTGCTCTACTACTCTCCTGCCAGCAGGTGGGGCAAGGCCAGCCTGAGGTCAGTGATAACGTTCTAGGACTCCAGCCCTCTAGAGCGGTCTCCCGGTCAAATTTTCCACTTCAGTCAGACTGGCCTCTTCCTTGGCCCCTTCATTGTCCCGGGAACACTCTGTGCTTAGCTCACCCTGTCTCTCCATCTTCCTCTGATCTGGAATGCCCTCCTTCTCCTTGCTCTCAGGGCCAGCATTATAGGTGTACATTATGCCTCTTTCCTACCAAATCTTTTTTATTTATTTTAAAGGCTGTCGCCCAGGCTGGAGTGCAGTGGTGTGACCATAGCACACTGTAGCCTTGAATTCCTGGTCTCAAGGGATTCTCGAGCCTCAGCCTCCTGAGTAGCTGGGACTACAGGTATGCACCACCACATCTGGCTAATTTTGCATAGAGGCAGGGGTCCTGCTATGTTGCCCAGGCTGGTCTTGAACTCCTCCTGGCCTCAAGCAATTCTCCCACCTGGGCCTCCCAAAGTGAGTGCTGGGATTACAGGCGTGAGCCACCACACCCAGCCACCAAATCTTTCAAATGTGCTCCTTCTCCCTCTCCTGGCTCACTGTCAACCCCTGGTCTTCCTTTGTCTCTAGGAGGTTGGAAGACAGCAGCTCAGTCCCATCACTGTCTCCAAGAGGCAGGTCACCCTAAATATCAGGGAATCATTCCTTGGCTTTGGAACACCCATTTAGTGGATCTACCTGACTAATTCTGTTTAGTCTGGGCAATGCTATACTTACTTTGCATTCCTAAGCCTTGATCAAATGTGTTGTTCAGGAAAAAGAAGTCAGAAACATCCAGAGAGTCCAAGGGAATTAAACATTTGCTGAGGATCACACTGTGAGAATCTCAATGGGGCCTAGATAGTGTAGTCCTGGAAATGAGGGCTGGCTGGGGGAAGTGCACGCTTGCTGAGTACCCGCCATATGCCAGACACTCTATTTTCCTTAACTGGCATACGCAACTCTGAGTAGGTATTGTTATGCTCAGCTACAGGGGAGGAAACTGAGGCTCAGAGAGCTAAAGTAATTTTGGGGGGCTGTGAATGCTAGTCTCTCTCTGCTGTGTCCTGCATCCTGCACAGGTGCTCGTTTCTGTCCTGAGAGCTATGAAGGATGGGGACCCCAGAGTTGCCTAGGTCAGAGAGACCTACTAGGGCCCAGGTGGGAGGTAGGTCATGCTGGTTTTGCTGTTGGACATGTGGGACTGTTAGATTGCTGTTTAGCTTCGTTCCTAACAGATGCAGGGTTGGAAAATTTATTGCAGAAAGTCCTGCAAAATGCTGTCAGTTATTCAACCAAAAGGCAGAATACTCAGATGGAAAGAGAACTGGGTGGGCAGTCGAGATACCTGCGTTCCATCCTGTGTCTGCCATGACAGGCCACGTGGCCTTGAGCAAGCCTTCTCTAAGGTTCTGTATCCTTACTGCTGAAATAAGTGTGGACAAGGAGACCTCTATGACCCGAACTCTACAGCTTTATAGAAAGAAATAAGCATTTTCTGAGCAGTGGTCACTTAAAAGAAATTAACTCTATAAACTGGAACCAGGGAACCAAAGGCATGTATTTAGAGGAAAAATGACTTAGAATGATTGCTAACACTTGAGTGGAGACCTTCAAGAGCCATTAGCCCAATCTCCTTAACTCACAGATGAGGCATTGTGGCCCAGAGGAGGAAGGTTCTTGTTCAAGGTCACACAAGAGCAGTTGCAGGAGGAGCGCCTCCCCCAGAGAGAGGCCTGCTGGCGTGGGAGCAAAGAATGGGGAAAGAAAGTTGCTAGGAGCCAAAGCTGAGGGCAAAGACACCTGGGGTAAGACCTGTGTTTGTGGCCTGTGTGGTACTGGGGCCAGTTGCCATGGGGATGAGAAAGCACCACTGGCTAAGTCTGTAAGAGGCGGGAGCAGCGGTGGAGGGCCTGAGCTGAGCCCCTGCCCTGGATGCTATCTACAGTCCACCTGTTCCCCGGTGGAAGACAACGAAAGTGCACAGGGTGGCTTCTACCTCCACTGGAAAGCTAGTCAAAGGAGAGGAGTAACAACTTACATTGATCTGGGGCTCACCCATTCGCCTTGCTACAAGCCTAATATTTCCATTTTGAAGAGGATTCTGCTCACCTGTGGCTTGGGGGCAATTGTCAACACTGACAATCTTACCTTGGGTTGGGCCACTTTCAGGGCAAGCCAGGGAAGTTTGAGTCCCTCAGGGAGAAATTTCAGGATTTGAATCATTGTTTTCAATTTCTCTTCTTCACTCTTGGGAAGTGCCCGGAAAAATGCCCCCACTTCTGTCCTCCTCCCTGAGGGGGTATAACAGCAGCACACAGGCCTCAAAGGACAGCAGGTGCTCTGTCTCGGCAAGGATGGCTAGGCCTTGATTTCTCAGTGTCAGAGCAGTGAGGAAGTGTCCCGATGGACACTCTAGGCCAGCTGGTGGAGCCATCAGCCTCCCTTGTTCTAAGACCAGTGGCAGAAATGGAAGAGGTGAATAGTACCGAAGACGAGAGAAAACCAAAGGAGGCACCGTCCCTGAGTGCACCAAAAAGGTAATCTTTTTAAGGGGTTAAATCTAAAGTCTTAGAAAAAAGCACTTTAGGAAACAAAACCTTTAACCCAAAGGGAACTGTTTCAAATTATTAGGGGGAGGGTTGAGATCTTTGGTTTATCAAAGATCAAGCCCTGATCACTCCACATCCAGGTAAAGCCCCTCTGCCCTAACAGCGAGTTTTACAGCATTCAACATTTGCAGGAGACATCTGTTTCAGCTCCTCTTAGGTCTGTACAGGCACCCAAGTGTCTCAACACAGTGCCAAGAGGGTAACCCATACCAGCAGTTAAAAAGGAGACAGTTCAAGAAATGTGTATTAAATACACTCATTTTCATAGGTGTAAAAAGTGTTATGTAGGAGAATGTCCTGATTCTTAGGACATGTATGCTGAGGTGATATAACACCTCACCTGTAAATGTTTTGGCCGAAAGCATACAGTTGACACTCGAACAAAATGGGCTAGAATTGTGAAGATCCACATAAACGCAGATATGTTTCAACGATGTGGATCCAAGATACAGTGCATCTGCAGGATGCAAAACCTCGTATAAGGAGGGCCGACTTCAGATTTTGGTATATGTGGGGGTACAGGAGGGTGTCCTGGAAGCAATGCCCTGCATATACAAACAATTGTAGCAAAAAGTTAACGGTGAATCCGGATGAATATAGTGTCCAGAATGTGTACTATTTTAGCTTCAAAGAATTGGAAAGTTTAAACTAGAATGTGAGAGTGGTTCCCTTTTTCCACAACTTGGAATTTACCAACTGTTGAAGCAATGAAATAGATGGCAACTAATACTCGGGGAGCCTTTCCTGGGTTCAAACTGCTGTCAAATCAAGACTCCATCATTTACCAACTTATTTCTCAAAGCTATTATTTATTCTGTACAAGGTTCCACTGTACATTAGACATTCTTCTACTCTTGCTTACACAGTAAACAAGTGTACACCTGCCCTTGGGCTCAGGTTCACAGGTCTTCCCTGGAGAAGGGTGTGAGGCCAGTTAAACTCAGGGTGTCTTTCTCTGATGCCTCCTCCTGGGAGCACTGGTCCGCTCCAGGCTCCAAGGGGCACAAGCCAGGTCCGGCTGTGTGGGTGTGCAAAGGTGCACAGTGCTCCATACCTGTGCTGAACAGCTTTACTCTGGGGACAGCACAGTTTTGTCCAACTACTTAGGGCAGAATCAAGCCCATGGGAAAGAACCATACAACTGAGGCAAGATGTCTCCAAATACCCAGGGGCTCCAGCTCCCAGGGCAGGACAGAAGACCAATGCCAGGAGGAGCTGAGGGCAGCGTGGGCATCCCTGAGAAACTCGGTCCAAAGGGCCTATGTCTACGAGGCTCTGAGAAGGGGGTGAGGGTGTCAGGAAGGCCAGAGGGAAGGGACGTTAAGAGAATAAATAAAAGGTGAGAAGCTCTAGGGATAAGGGCTTGTGCTATCCTTCAAACAGCTGGGAAGCAGACCAGGGGTGGGTCAGAGGAAGTGGGCAGGAAGAACTTGAGACACTATCATCGGAAATATCCTTTCGCCTACTTTCCTCCTCGCCTCGGTGCCATGCAGGAGCTAGGGGCTAAGGGCAGGACCCGTCCCTCAGCAGGCTCGGGCATGGCACTGGGGAAAGGAGAAGAGGCTGAGGGATACTTCAGGGAGGGGCAGTTACCCCCTGGTCCCCAAATGCTATAAGGCACAATTCTTGGAGGCGACTAGATTCCATCCAAAATATTAAAAAAAAAACAAAAACCAAAAAAACTTGTTTTATATCCCAGGTCTACTGTGGCTGTGCTTGGGGCCTGGCCAACACCCACCTAGCACCACAGGGCTAGCATTAGAAAAGTTGAAGAATTAAAAAAAAAAAAAACCAAAAAACCGAAAAGGACCAGTACAACGTCCCAGCTGTGACGAGGTCTGAAGGAAAACATCTCCAGTCTGAAAACTTCAGGTATGGGAATTAAAAAAAAAAAGTTGGGCTTTTAAAAACCAAAACCGGCTTTTTCCAAAGATGTCCCTTCATCTGTCCCCCTGGAGTAAGCAGCGTTAAGAGGGCTCTTGGCTCAGGGGCGTTTTCCGTCTGCACCGGCGCCCGGCTCCTCCTCGGCGCGGCGCGTCCCGGCAGCGATGCTCCCCGCAGGCTCCAGGGGGCGCTGTCCTCCCAGAAGGCGCGGGGCTGCGGAGAGCCGCGGGCGACGAGGATCTTCTCCCCACAGACCGCCGTTGTTTATTACACACAGGAAAAAACCACAAGCTTGAAAATGCAAACAAGAGAAGCGGAGGGAGCGCTGGGCTGACTCCAGCCTCCGCGTCCAGTCGATCTTCCCCGCCGGGCCACGGCCCGGGAGCACCCGGCTCCTGGCTCCAGACCCTGACCAGGCTGCATCAACTCCTGCTCGGCAGCTTTATGTTAGTTTATTTTTCTCTTATTTGTCAGGGTATTTTTTTTTTCCTTTGGGTTTTTTTTTTTCTTTTTAAAAAACTTAGGGTGTGGGGCCACCACGGGGAAGGGATAAAGGACGTAGCTCCTCGCTGCTACATACGGGAGGGTGGACTGGCCAATTCGTAGAAGAGGAGATAGGCGTCGCTGGTGCGCACTTGGCTGGAAGACATGGGTGTGACACTGTGGAGAGAGTGGGGGAATGTCAGCCGCGGCCAGGAGGCCTGCAGGACCCAGGGCTGAGGGGCTGAGGCGGCCTGAGGCCGGGTCTCCAACCTCCCTACTATACCCCTGAAGCCAACCTCCTCTCTCAGAGAGCCTCGGAAGTTACGTAGCTTTGTGGCTCTGACCTTTTCTGTCCATGCAAGGCGGAAGTCATACCGACGGGGGAGGTACTGGTGTCTGACAGCCAGGAGCCCTGTCCGAGACCTCTCTCTCACCTGGAGTCATTGAAAGTGTGCCATTCGCCTGTCACTGGACTTCGACAGTAGGCTGTATAGTGGCCGCCCATGGTGGTTCCGGAGTGATTGGACACAGCATACAGGTTGTAAACAGCGTGGTCTGAGGAGGAAACGCAGGTGTCAAGCCACGGAAGTATCCTCCTTCCCCACCCCCTCCCTCCAGCCTCTTATTTCCAACCTTTTCATAACTCGCGCCGGTGGCGTCCCTGTACCGCTTTACCTCCCATCTGTACCTTACGCCCTGTGCCTCGACTCTCCCTTCCTCCTGAAAGACACTCACTGGTGTTTTCTGAGGCAAATTCTCTCAAGTCCAGGTCCCTTAGTGGGAAATTCACAAATGTTGTGAGCTTGCTGGTTCGTATCCTGGATTCTGAGAACCGCTTCAGATCTGGTATTCATGCGAGTCAAGGTCAGTGGAGCAGGCATAGAGTCAAACTAAAGGAGACCGAGTTCTAACTGGGCAGCCACACTTTTCTCAGGAAGCAGAAAACCAAACTACAAAAGGAAAGCCTACGAGTTCTGATTTTTCCTAATCTGTTCCTCTAACCCTTTGGCCCCATGTCATTAGACGCCCTCAAAAGTCAAGTCCCTGCCCTGAGGGATCTTAAGGATACGGAGCACCAAGATCTTTGGGAACCTCTGGATGGAGAACTTCTTTATGCATCGTTTTCTGGCTCGGCAGCGACAGCATGTCTGCAAAACAAGACAAAATCAGAAAGAACTCGTGGGAGAGTCAGTGAGCCCAAGTTCACTAACTTCTCGGCTGGATCTGATGGTATCAGCATCTTCCCAGGCAGGTCTCATGGAGACTTGTTCTTGCTGTTAGCCAAGGGTGACTTACTGGCTTTTCATCGCCATCAAGCACATCCTCTTTGGTGAAGAGCCTCATGCAGTCCATTAATGTCACCTCAGGATAACCTCGCTGGGAGAGAAAAAAGCAAAGGTCAGAGGTCAATGACATGAAAGGATAGGACAGGGAGTTCCAAAGGGGGGGCCCCTGCGGTGCATACCTTAGCAATGGGCAATGACAGGTCCCAGAAGGGATCAAAGACTGTAGAACAGTAACCACAATCAGTACACGTCAGTGAGCTCTTCAGCTGCCCAACAAAGAGATCTGGGGAAGAGAAGGTCAAGAGATGCTAAAATCTAGGGAAATGAGCACATGGTTTTCTTTTTCACTGCACCTGCCTCAGTTTTTTGGACATTGGGCAGAAACAGGCTTTCCTGGGAGAATGATTCTTAGGGCTTTCATGCTCTGCTCAGGCAAATGCAGTAACAGTGAAAGTAGGCATTCTTCCCATCTACGCACTTACCCCCAATCCGACTGTCTTCCCGTTCTAGATATTTTCTCCACATCTGTCGCCCTTTCTCATCATCCCTGGGAACCAGAGAGAGGGAGACAATTGGATCAGAGCTCAAATCATGGTATGTTGAAGGGTCTATCAATCTAGATCCTAAATCTTCAAAAGTAAATCATATTCCCAACTCATCACCCCCGAAGAAGTAGGTAAAAATTCAAGTTCACAGAAGTTTTACTTCCCCACGGTATTCTCCTCTTACTTACGGAAGATGATCGAGGTTCTCGGGATTGGACTTAGGCCTCGGTGTCACTCGGTTCACCTCATTGTGGAGCCCATCCAGAAGAAAGCGAAGGAACTCCTGAGCGTCCTGCTGACTGAACCCAAAGAAAAGAGAATGAGCAACACCTCTTGGCCCCAGGACCTGCTCTTGCTGTCTACTCTGGGGAGGACATGTCTGCAAGGCGCTTACTTATAGCCGACAAAGCGAGGTGCATATCTCTGGATCTGGGTCTTGAACTCAGACGGGCTCACCACATCATTGGGGGATGAAGTCCATATGGTCTGGATTAGTTTTGCAAACTCTGTTAGAAGGACAAGTGAGAAATTTTCTGTAAGAAATTCTTAAACTAGAATCCCAACAAAAAGTAAGCAAAGACAAACAGGACAGGAATTTCTAAAACCCAACTCCTAATCCAGAGGGAAAGCAGGGGCCCGTCGAGGGTCCCTCACCTTCCATGAGGGCTGTGTGTGCATTGCTGCTGTGGCTGAGGTCCCGCATGTAGAGTCTCTGGAGGCAATAATCTCTCAGCTCCCGGGTGTTGCTCAGGCACTGGAGAATCGAGTTCATGAAGCACTGCAAGAGAGGGTCCAGACACTCAGTGGGGAGAACAGAGCCCTGCCCGGCATCTCCCTTACTTAGTACCAAAGGCGCTCTGGTGCATCTGCCCAGAAATGAATCTTCTCACAGCCGCAAGTTCCTCTTTTCATAAGTGAAAGGGCTAACGTGAGGCAAACCCCCACTACAGGTACAGGTGACATAACTGGTTATTTACTATAGAGGTGTGCAAAAGGGTGTGGACATACTGGACAGAAGTGGGTGGGAACTGGTGGGTGTCTCTGACGAGAAGGAGCCAGGAGAGTAGCAAGCTGACAGTTAAAGGGGCAACTCCCCTGAGCGGTGCTTCCTGCTGTGGGTGGGCAAGGCAGAGCCCAGTTCTGTGAAACACCAGTCAGGAAGGGCAGGTACTGACTGGCTGAGAGGGTGGGGAGTGAGCAGGGGACTCTGGTTAGATTGTCCCAGGCAGAGTAGTAGGGGGTGGCCCTGGGAAAGAAGTGGGCTGGGAAGAACTCACCGTGTTACCAAGGTTTCGAAGACCAGCCAGACCCTGGGCGCTCTTAGAATTCTGTAAGCAAAGAACACATGGCATGTGAGGCACGGGCGAAGAGGCTGGGCCCGTGCTAGGCGCTCTCATGCAACCCTCCTCCAGCTACAGCTGCAAGAAGCAGGCCACACCTTATTCTCTCTTCTACCTTAGTCTAGGTACCTTGTGGGAAAGAGGATTGAGGAATGCCTGTTATTTTCAACATACAACGTAAGTATTCTTCAGGGCTTTGCTTTCTTTCATTGACTACATGTTGACTGTGTATTCCCCCATCTTTACGTTATCATTCATTCTCCTGCTACAGTGGAGACTGTGGGAATTCATATGTTTGCGTATGTATTTGACTCCTGGTTACAAGAAATTTCAAATTCCAAATCCAGATGCTATCTCAAATGACCTATATTTGTACTCCTAGATGTCCAGTAATATAAAGTAGCTATCATAATAGGCATTTTGGGAGGTTTTAAAAAATTAAAGGACAAAACACCCTGAGTTTCGATCTTCAGCTGGGAAAAACTCAAGTTGGCCTGACATTCCGAATTGTCAGAGACAGGTGGAATTCCTTCCAGCTGAGCTCAGCTCCTAAGGGCTGATTAAAAGCTGGGAGAATCCTCCCTGCCTGGCTCAGGTTTCAACATCCTGACCAGCCACTGGCTGGGAATCCTTGTGACAGCAGATGGGCCAGCAGAGGTAAGCAGCTGGCTGAAGGTGCGACTCTTGCTTTTGTCCCTGTTGTGGAGGCTGGTGAGGGGGTTGGAGAGAGAACAGGTGCTAGATCGAGGACTCTATGCATTGTTTGTCAAGGTCTCTTGGCTAATTCTGGGCATACCTCCAAGGAGTCAGAAAACCTTCAGGCTCAAAGGGTTAAAGAAACAGTGTGCAGATGAGTCTGCCACCCCCTCTCTCAGGGAGGGGACCTGGGAGCATGTAACTCTGGAACAACACTGGCTAGGGCATGCGTGGGGCCAGCTCAACCCTGATCAGAACAGGAGCCTGAAATAACTCAGCTAAAATTACTCATGCCGTGTGCTGACAGCCTATGAGGCTGTCAGCAGCTCAAAGCCCATGAGGTTGTCAGCTCAAGGGGGGGTGGGGAGGAGCAGGCTGAAGGAGGGCTTTTCTCAAGAACTGCCTTGCTGATCCCACCAGTAAGAGGATCCCTTCTCTGGCACTAACAGGTAGGGAAGAAAATATAACCAGAAAAGACACCTGGTTTAAAACTGCAGCTAGGGAGGAAAGCCTATTGGCAGATGGGCATAAGCATCCTTGAAGAACTCCCCCAGGGCTAACAGTATACAGCCCCAAACAACATCTGAATCTTACCTTCCTGACAGTCTAAACCCTGATGTTCCAGCAAGAGGTCACAACAGAGACTTGGTTCAAAGACCTTATTAGCATTTTCTGATAAAACTGGTAAAGGACTCCTCCAGGGCCCAACAAAAAAACTGCTGCAGAAATCCCCACGTTGCCCATTCAGAACTGAACCTGAAAGCTTGTTCACAACAGGATACCCACTTACACCTATTTTTGGCAGTGCTTTATTAGTTCTTACCCCCGTGCCTCAGACAACATCTGTCTAAACAAGCTATAGACACACAGCATTCTACCACTGATGACCATGTAAATGTCCACGAAAGCAGGCTCTCAGCTGAGACAACAGTCACCTGGTGCAGGGCTGGGGGTGGGGAACGGGAAACTGGAGTCCTCTGTCTACAGAAGCACTCCTGTGGTGTTTTAAAGATGTCGACACTTAACCCTGACCCAGTAGAGTTAGGGTCAAGAACATTTCATCACCCATGGTCACTAGTTACTATTCTTGAGGATCTAACCCTCCTATTGGCCTGGGGCTTGGGGAGATGGAGAGGCTCCTTTAAGGCATCATTAGGACCTCTTTTTTTTTTTTTTTTTTGTAGGGTGAGGGTGGTGGTGCTTTTGTCTAAAATTTCCTGAGCTCAAAACCATGGGCTGACTTCTAAGTGCTCTGTGTAGAAGGTGGTGGATGACAGGAGTCGGGGGGCGGCAGTGGAGGGGAGAGCAAGGCTGCTCCAATGCCCAGCCAGCCAGTCTTCTGCCAGGAATAGGAAATCAGGAGCTCCAGGGAAAGTCAGCACTTTCCATTCCACAGAGGAACAAAATGTCCCCAGAGTGACCTTTCTTACAGGGCAAACAATCCTATGGGGCTGACAGGGAAAGAGAGGCTAGAACTGGAGAAGGTGGGAGACTCTGCACAGCCAGCCTCTCGCTCCTAAAGCGAAAGAAGGAAATGACTCCAGCTGTCACACTGGGACACATGTGCAAAGAGTTGAGAAAGTTTGAACCCAGAGCTTCCTTACATTCAGCCATCAGCAAACCTAGTTTTGACTCAGTAGCAAGCGCTGTACTAGAGAGCAGATGCCATCTCCAGAATCAGCAAACAGGCAGCGTTCACCTTCCATGGGGAAGCGGGGGCTCAGGAGAGCCCTCCCTGTGTTAATGCAGAGGCAGCACTTGGGTCATAAGAAAGACTGATGGAGATTTGTGTCTTTGCACTCAAGACAAGGCCTTTCCGGCTTACTTCACCTGTGCGGTAAGGGTCAGCCGTGAGTCCTGGCTGCAGCCAAGAAGCCTGGTGTGGCCCTGGCACGGGGCAGAGCACGCACTGCCAGCATGGGAGCTGGTGCCTGTTACATAAGACCTGTCAAGCTTGGGTCCCTTTTCCCTTCCCCAAGGGGCCAGCACCCAGCCTTAGCCCCGGCATAACTCTGGGGTGGCTACTTCCATCAAGGGATTCACTGCTCACATCGCAGAACTGGAGAGGGGTGGGAAGAAAAGGGAAGTTGCCCTCTTTCACCTGTCTGCAACTGCTCTGCCCTTTGCAGGGTTCAAAGACCCCTGTCACCAACCCTTGGGAGAGATCCCTTTGGGAAACAGTGAGGGGGAGGCAGCCCCTTTCTGACCAGCCTTTGTTGCTGGGGTTTGGCCTTGGAGAAGTCACCCCGCAAAGTCCAGCGTGCTGCCTTCACACAACGACCGAGACCTAGTCAAGGTTACACTTTCTTGCACCTGTCCTGATAGGTACCAATAATTAAGAGGCCAAGAGCCACCTGGTGCTGGGGTCACCGAGGAGGGGGTAAGGGGGACTCAGGGACTGGAACCTCAACAAGGGGAGGAGACTGCGAATAAGCGTGCGATCACCTGGGGAGGGGGCATTCCTTGCCGGGAGACCCTGGGAAAGGAAGGGTGGGGGCTGGGAAGAATCCGTCCCCCGCGCCGAGGGGCGCGTGCTGGGCGGGCGGGGTCCGGGAAGGAGCGGGACCCCAGGCCCTTGGCGTGGGGGTCCCGGAAAAGGGCCCGCGTACCTTGGCTTTGTTGAGCAGGAGCCCCACGAAGGTGGAGAGCAGCAAGGACGGGGAAAGAGGGGAGCGCGGCCGCAGCTCCTTGGCGAGGGCGGGAAAGGGGGCGGCGGGGGGCTCCTCGGGCAGGGTCACGGTGTACGAGGTGCGCATGCTGGGGGTCGGGCGGCGGCCTCAGCTCCACGCCTAACGTTGGCAACCAGGGCGCGGGGGGAGTCCCCGCGCGGTGCCACAGCCTGGACGCCGAGGCCAGCGAGGCCGCCAAAGGACACCCTGCGCGGCGCCCAGCGGTAACCGTTACAGCGGGGCCCGACCGCGCGCTCCTCCGCCTCAACCTCCCCGGCGTGCGCAGCCAACCGCCGGGGCCAGACTCTCACGCTCCGGCGGACTGGCGGCCCCGCCGGTGCCTCGGGCCCCGCGACGTCAGCGCGGGGGCGGGGCCAGGGCCGCAGCCCCGCCCCGCCCCGCCTCCGCCCCGCCCCCGGTCCCCGGCACGCGGACCCGAGCGAGGCTGCAAGGACAGCTCCCCCGCGCCTCCCGTCGGTCCTCCCACACGCCGCGGCGCCCCTAGCCCGCCGACCCTCGGCCAGGCCAGCCCGCGGGGGAGGCAGAACCAAAGCCCGGAGGTCCGGGTGGCTTCAGGGTTGGGGCTCAGGAGAAATGATCCTTGGGGCCCGCGGAGGACACCTCCCCGAGACCAAGTGTCAGCCGGGTGAGCTTCCCCGAGGGCAGCATACAATTCCTAACTTTTTGAGAACCTGATGAGAGCTCTGTATTCTCTTCAGGGCAAAATCCGCATATGCACAAACTTTTGTCCAGCATTCAGTGCCCTCCTGAAGCTTAACATCAGCACAGTCCGTGGGGGTGGATGGGCCCCAGGTTAAGAAGACAGATTTCCGTGGCCTCGGGACGGAGCTCTCCTCCTCCCTCCAGTCCTAGTTGCGCCATTATTAAGAGAGGCAGTGCTCATATTTTATAAGGTACAATAGGTCACTGTCCCTTTTGGCTCCAGGAAAGAACCTTTAATGGCTTCTTCTAACCAATTACCCAGCTCCATCTTTCACAGAATCTCAAATTTGACTTACGTTTGGGAGGTGGGGAGAAAGTAACATACTGGTGGGGAAATAGGCGCTCAGCTGCTGTGGGGGTGAATGTTTTACTCTGACCCTAAGCGCAGCAATGCTTGAAGGTCAGGGGTCTTTGCGTTTTATTTCTGATGCTCTGTCCCTCCACCAAACAGGGAAGCAGCACCCGAATCTGCCTAGAGAAAGTATCTTGTTTGGAGCTTGCTGGCTATTTTTAGCCAGTATTTTTAGCATTTAAAAATACCCTGAGAGGCAGCAGTGTATGCTGTTACTCATCTGTGGGCTCCTTCTGTTCCTTCTGGTGTGCTCATCCCCACATGTACACGCGCACTGCACACACGACCACAGCCAAATGGGGAATGTGTCTGGGACACATGTATGGACTGTACCCTAGGCCACCCACAAAGCAGAAATTTACTGCTAATGAGAGGGGATTGCGGAAGGTCGCCTCCTCCCCCTCCATGTACCAGCAGTGGTGATGGGAGCCGGCTGGGGGCAGGAGCAGCAGGGCATTCTATTTGGTGATCAGTGAGGGTGGGCATGTTAGGAGGGGCCGTCTCTATAGTCACTGTCCTCACCCAGACTCTGACGGAACCTAGACCCTGGATAAACTGTAACAGCCTTTTTCTCCAAGCGTCCTTCTTTCCAGCCACACCCTTTCAAGCCAGCCCTACACTGTTTGCAGCAATGTTTGCATCTGATCACATCATCCTTCTGCCCTGAAACAACTAGAGAACATGCCTCTTGCATGCAGTCCAGAAGCCTCAGGTAGCCTGTCTGTAAGGCTGTCTGTCCATAGGCTACTTCCATTGTCACCATCCTCACTCTCCTCTGACCCCTGCTCTTAGCCTCTGCTTAACAAACAAAACTGCCACTCATTAAGTACTTATTAGATGCCAGGCACTGGGCTAAGGGCTTTAAATGTATATTATCCCAATTAATTTCTATAATAACACCATGATGTACTGACTATTACCACTCTTTTTATAGATGAAGGACCTTAAGCCCAGAGAGGTCAAATGACTTGCCAGGACCACAAAGTTAATAAATGACAACGTGGGGTTTTATCTTACAGCAAAATCCATGCTTTTAACAACTACTAGGAAGTTCTGGGATGCCCTTCCTGCTCTCTGCCAATTACGTACTTGTAAATTCTGTTCAAAACTTGCATCTTCCACAAAGCCTTCCCTAATTAACTCCACCCAGCTCTAAACACCCATTACTGCATATCTTCAGTCTACTTGCATTCAGCCTGCACAGTATTAATTTATCTTAATAAGTTTATCTTTGTTTTATAAGCATCTCTAAGACTTTTGTAAATGGTCTTAGATGGTGTGTGGCTTGTCTTGGTTGTCAGCACACTGAAACCTCCTCAAGGGCAGGGTTGGGGGGCGGGGTGGACACAGCCCAAGAAGTGCTCACCCACTGTAGCATTTGGCCTGTCTCCCAATGCGAGTACAGAGCTTGCATCACATAGCCCCAGTGATGTGAGCACTACCCTCTCCTCCACCCCAGACATCTTGGCGTTCTGCCAGCTCGTTCTCCCTCTTTCCTGGGATGCGGGAGCTTAGGGGTGTTGCTGAGGGCAGGGAGTCCCCCGACTGGGAAAGCTCTAGCATGGCAGCACTTTGAGAAGTCTGGGGTGAGGGGGAAGAATTCACACAGGGTCCAGTCCCGTCAAGCAGGTCTGCCTGCTTCAGGACGTAGACCACAAAGAACTGTGGCTCATTTCTCAATGAGCCAGGTCCCTATGAGACCCCTTCTCCTAGGTGCCATTTCTTGAAGTGGGATGGGTACAAAGGATATAGTCTTCAGGGATCTCAATCTGGCTCTGGCTCTGTGATTGTCTGTGCCTCAGATACACTGAGCTAATCTGAGCAGGGCTCATTCCTGTAGCCTGAGACTGCTATTTCTCAGAGCCTGGGCTTGGCCTGCCTCCCATGTAGTATAAGCTGTTTTCTTCACCTTACATCCCTCCTGCCATGACATGGAGTAGAATAAAGTCAAGGCTAGCTCTGTGAGGGCAGGGACTGAGAGGATCCTGCTTCCCTCAGGTCTCAGTGGGCAGCTTGGTCCAGAGTTTGGGGACACTGCTCAGGCAGATGTCACAAGGCTCAGCTCCCAGAACGTGCCTGCTATCACCACTGCACAGGGACAGACCAGTGGCATGACTGATGGATGGAAGGGCAGAGGCTCTGAGTCCTTGTTAGGGTGTGGGCTTTTAGCCCAGAGTGCACCTTGGGGAGAGAGGGTCAGTCCATCCTCCCCACTGACTGTAATAACCTTCCCTGCATGACTTGGCCCCCAGGAAGTCAAAATCTCTGTACTTCTTTGAGCCCCAAGCGGTCTGGCCTGAACCAGCTGGATCACAGAGGCCCACACACTTCCCTCTCTTGCATATGCCTCTGTCTGAGGTGCCAGTTTTACATATGCATTGAGGTAAGAGGGTACAAAGGGCCACGTGTGCAGTTCTGGGATCTGAACATGATGTTCATCTCTGAAGCCGGTGGTCAGTGGAGCGGCTCCCCCAGGGGCAAGGAACATTCTTCCAGGCTTGGATTAACTTCTGCATTGCTGAGCCCCACGCCAGCGCCAGCACCGCATTAACTCATGGAGACATCCTGGAGTGGGGGCGGAGGAGGAGGCAGGGAGGACAGGCACCGAGTGAGAAATGGAGCCTGGGTAAGGCAGCACCAAGGTCACCAGCCAGGTCACAGCTCTCAGCCGGTCTTCAAGGGAGGGAGACATCAGTGTCTTGCTGATTCTAATCACAAACCACAAACTGCCTCTTCCTTCTTAGCGGCTAGTACTGCTCCTGGCCATGGGAACCCTCTGGCTTAAGGTCTCTGAGTGACCTTCTTATGCTGT
Source organism: Avahi laniger (assembly GCA_963575035.1). NCBI lineage: Eukaryota > Metazoa > Chordata > Mammalia > Primates > Indriidae > Avahi > Avahi laniger. The sequence goes on from CAUYSK010065695.1 coordinate 67,268, forward strand.
CAACACAGATTCAAGCCCTCAGGAAGTTCAGCCTCCTCAGGGTGGCTGAGTAGGTGAGGACAGGCCCCAGGGTCTCAGGCTGCCAAGCTGGACAAACAAGACAGCAGGGATGCAGTCCAGCGTGGCTGAGTAAACAGAGTGAGAAGGCAAGGGACAAGAGAGGAAGGTCACGCTTCTCACCCAGGAGCTCTAGGGCAGCCCTTGCCATCCTCAACTTGTTCTCTTTAGAGTAATCTCTGCTCACTGCAGGGCAGCATTCAAGTCCAAAGTCCCACCCGAGAGAAAAATCACATGACCTCGGCTTATATAATCTCCCTGTCACTGAACAGCTGGAACCCAAAGCTTCAGAAGATGAGTCAGCAGCCCCGGTGGCAAGTAGGACCCAGATACTCAGGTTCCCAGACTCTTTGCTCCTAGAAGCAGGTACTAGAGCAGAGGGCAAGGGTATGGAAGAGCCGGGAGGGGAAGAACTGGCTGGGCTAGACTCTGGGCCCGGGTCCCTGGCTCTCCCTCCGAAGTGCAGGTGCCCAGCCTGCTGACTGTGACCTGGAGGGCTCTGGGCCAACTCTGGCTGTTCCTGGGGAGAGGAGAGGGTGGCCTGGGCAGGGTGGAGTGAGGGCTGGGCTGAGGCCAGTGGGCAGAATGCCAGGGCCGGGGAGGGAGCAGCTGGAGGGGTGGAGCGGAGGAGGATTAGGAAGGATTGCAGGGGTTAAAGCACAGCCCTGGCAGGGCTTGGTGGGAACAGCTTGTCCTTCCATAGGCCCTGGTACAGGAGGGGTGGGGCGTGGGGGGGACGGAGGGGGCGATAACAGGGTTGAGTACTCAGGCTCCTGGCTTTCTGCAGGGCTGAGCCACCTGGGCTGGCTTGGAGTCCCCACTGGGGGTAGTGAAAGCCTTTTCTCCCACCTTCACGGTCCCTTCTCTCAGACTGTCCGCATTTTTTTTTTTTTTTTTTTTTTGAGACAGAGCCTCACTCTCTTGCCTGGGCCAGAGTGCCGTGGCTTCAGCCTAGCTCACAGCAACCTCAAACTCCTGAGCTCAAGTGATCCTCCTGCCTCAGCCTCCCAGATAGCTGGGACTACAGGCATGCACCACCATGCCCGGCTAATTTTTTCTATTTTTAGTTGTTTGGCCAATTTCTTTCTATTTTTAGTAGAGACGGGGTCTCGGTCTTGCTCAGGCTGGTCTTGAACTCCTGAGCTCACGCAATCCTCCTGCCTCGGCCTCCCAGAGTGCGAGGATTACAGGCCTGAGCCACCCCGCTGGCCTAGACTGTCTGCATTTTAAGCAGAAGCTGGAGCCTTGGGGCAGCCCTCATTATCCGAGTTGCACTCCCATGGCCTGGCGTTTTGTTGGTGCTTACACAAGCATGGGATGGGGTTATTCAGGATTCACGTGGCCCCTCCCCCACCCTGCCAGTTCTTCCCTCATGCTCAGCTGAGTCTGTGATATTCCAAGTTCATGTTGGCTGTTACTGTTAATGAGGGAAATGAGACCGGTTAGAACTGTTCTTCACTCTGGTCAGGGCCTGCTTTTGACTTCCCTTTATGAATGATGCCTCCCTCCTGTGGCTCAAGTCAGCTGCCCTGAGAGTATCCTGGGCCACAGGACGCACTTTCTCACCTCTGTTCCTCCCACAGGGGCCCCTCCCCACTCTAATCAGCTGCCACTTGCCACCCCCTTTCTATGAATTTTCCCTCCCTTAAGTTTTTTTTTTTTTTTTCGACACAGAGTTTCACTATCACCTGGGCTAGAGTGCAGTGGTGTCATCATAGCTCACTGCAACCTCAAACTCCTGGGCTCAAGTGATCCTCCTGCCTCGGCTTCCCAAGTAGCTGGGACTACAGGTGTGCACCACCATGCCTGGCTAATTTTTCTATTTTTTGTAGAGATGGGGGTCTTGCTCTTGCTCAGGCTGGTCTTGAACTCCTGACCTCAGAGCAATCCTCCCACCCAGGCCTCCCAAAGTCTAAAGTGCCCCCACTTAAGTTTGAATGACCTCATCTGTAGCGTTTTACTGGTTTCAGACTCCTCCGCATTCATTATTTGCTTTGAGCCTCATGGCATCCTTGTGAGGTGGGCAGGGCAGGTGTGATCGTTCCCTTTTATAGACGAGGAACTACAGCCCAGCTGGTAGGTGTCCAAGGTTAAAGAAGCAAACCGTGTTCCACTGGTCATAAGCAGCCCGTCCTAGCCTCAGATGACCTCCTCCCTTTCGCACTGCCTGTGACACTTAAAAGCACGCAGGGCTGTTTCCTATTGCGACTATTTAAGAACTTATTTTCCCAAGGTGAATTGTGAGTGCACCTGCAACTTGCCGGGCACTGCCACGCAATTCCCTTCCGATTCCTTACAGGAATCTGCGAAGAGGGAACTATGCTCGCTCATTTTACAGAGGGGGAAACAGGTTCAGAAGTTAAGGAGCCTATGTGCAGTTACACTGCTAGTAGGTTGAGCACTGTGAATGGATGAATTAGAAGGTAAGACCCTCAAATGGAGATCTGAAAAGAAATTGGACCTGGGTTTAGAAAGAATTCGTCCAGCCCCGTGAGTACAGCAAGATGCAGTGAGCTCTGGGAAGGAAGGGTGAGAGGGCTAAGGAGACAGGGGTAAGGTTAAATAAAGGTCTTACGCCATTGACCCCTGAGAGGCCTTTTCTGGTTGGCACGATCTTCTTGTGAGTGAGCTCAGAATGAAACACTAGCTTGAGTGCAGGGCATTCCTGGCTACTTAAGTGAATGGTGAGTTGCTCCAGGATGAGGGCAGCAATCTGCCAGTTCTCTGAGGTCCTCTCTCAAATGTCCCCTGGCCCTGGCCCTGGAGGTGGGGGTGGGGCTGGGGTGTCCCCTTTGGAGAGGTGGACAGCAGCAGACTCCAGGGAGGGTGGGGCTGTGCCTGTTGGGAAGGAGGCAGGCTCCCAGTGGAATCTGACTCCAGTAAGAGGGACTCTACTGTTACGATTGGGGTTGAGGGTGGGTCTGTAGTTTAGCGTGAGGAGGTTTTCAAACCTTAGCGTGCTTAAAGATCACCCGAAGAGCCTGTGAAAAAGACAGATTCCCAAGCATTGTCCTGAGAGAGTTCGATTCCGCAGTTCTGAGTGAATCGCTCAGCCCTGCAGGTGGTTCTGGTACAAGCAGTCTACAGACCCCACCTTGAGGAGCACAGCTTAGCGGAAAGAGCCCTTTTCTTCTCAGCAAAAGGAAGGAGCCCCCCGGAGGCTTCTAGGACCCAAGCCCTCCATGGAGAGCGGCTTTCTAATTGCCCCCAGGATGTACGACACCAAGTGAATTGTGCTGCACCCCAAGCATGGCACGCAGCCCCTTGAAAACACATATTTCTCTCCCCGGCCAGCTCTGTTGTGACACATGTCTATTCTCCCACTACTCTGTATACTAGCTGTCCATGCAGCCGACCCTGCCTTGTCAGGACCTGAATGTTCTGGGAGGAACCAGCTTTTTTATCTCCCATGGTACTTCACAGATAGCCCAGCAAGGCTGAGACTCTGTGTTATCAAAGTTGTCCTCCCAAGACCTTTAGTTATGACAAGCTTCAAGGTCTATGACTCAATGCCCTGCCCCTAGTCCTGAACCCTCCACTTGTCTGCATAAGCTTTCTAAGCAACATTTTTTTTGCTGTGGCACAGCTGTTGTTTCCAAAAGGCACATGTCCCCAGAAGCAGGGAGAGGTACATAAGGTAATGGAGGAGATGTAGCACCCAACCCTCCTGCCTGCTTACCTGTCCATCCATCCACCCACCCATCCACCCACCCATCTATCCATCCACACACCCATCTATCCATCCAAACAAACTGCAGGTCAGCTGAGCTCCATGCTGTGCAAGACACATGGTGCAGGATCTAGAGATAGGATTTCTTTCTCATCCTCTGAGCGCTTTCCACCTCATAGTCACTCTCATGACTACAGGAAAGGCAGAATGTAGTTAGTTCCCCAGGAGAGGTGTGTTCAGGGATTAGATGCGAGCTAAGGCTATGCCAGTCCTTGGTCAGTTTCCAGCAGAGCCTCTTTCCTCATTCCAGCCACAGCAGGGCTGGAATACAGAGGTAATGGATTGTCTCAACCCCTAGATAAACACGTCTCCACTATTTTCTCCAAAGACACATGATAAGTACTGCTGCTCAAACACCCTGGTCCTCAGCACACCAGTGTCAGTCAGAGGAGATTCCCTCTTCTCCTGAAATCTTATGCTCAAATGCAAAGACAGGCCTTGGGGCTGGGGAATAAAGCCTGAGCAGAAGAGATGCAATGAGAGCAAAGAGGCCCCTCTTGTCACAGGGAGCACCCGTGGTCTGGGGCCCCAGCATCTAGCCCAGAATGGGGCAGGGCCTGCAGGAGACCCTGGCTTGTTGGGTGGAAAAGGAGGGGGCTGCAGCATGTGTGAGGGTAGCCGAGCATTCCTGAGATCACTGCTGGACCACTGAGTGCACAGGTCCCGAGTGGGCTTCCTAGGGACAGCGGGAAAGCCCCTCCCCTTGGCATGGAGCCACAAGGGCACCAGACATGCCAGACGTGGCTTCTCTCGCCTGTTTCCACCAGGCCTGCAGGAGCAGCCGCTGCTGCCATCCATCATCAGTCAGGCTGGGAATCTTGCCCTCACCCTGGCTCTCTGACATCAGTGGCTGCCTCCCCAGCCCATCGCCAGTCCCCAAGGGTAAACTCACCGTGGTGTCTCGCCCTGGGGAGCTGGAGCGGCTGGGCCCAGGGGCCTGGCCCTTGCCCTTCTCCCACAGTGTGTAGCGGCCAGTGGGTCGGTAGGTGGGGCTGAGGACTTCAGGGACTCGTGAGGGAGGAGCCTGGGTGGGCACCTGAGGTGCACTGCCCTTGCGACCATAGTTCTCCAGGTAGTCGGCCAGGTACTCAGGGCGGTTGGCTGCCTGGTAGAGCCCCTGCAGGGTGCAGAGCTCTTTACGTGTGCGTGCCAGCATGGGGCTGCGGCCCAGGTTCCCGGGGTCTATCCGATAGCTGTCTGAGGTCCGGAGGCTGGAGAAATCCCGGGCCAGGTCTGATTGGCTGTCCGACTTCTTCTGGGTTAGGGTCACCCCCTGGTCCCGGGCACTCATGGGCAGGTAGCTGAGACAGTTGTTGGTCATGCTATAAGGGAATCCACTGCCCCCACTGAGGCCACTGCCTGAAGGCCGCTCAGTGCTCCTGGTCTGGCTCTCTGCCCTCTTACCACCCACCATGATGTCGGGTCTGAGCATGGGGCGGCCCCGTTCATAGTCCAGGATGGAGGAGGGGCCATAGGTGCGGGGACGGGTGAGGAAGTTGGTGGGGGGCGCTGGCTTGAAACCAAGCTTCTCCTTCTCCAGGAATGAGGTGGCCAGGTTGGCCCCATAGGAGGAGGTGTAGGTGCCATAGCCCGATTTGGCGTAAGGGGCATCTGTGTAGCGGGCTGATTCCGTGTAGCGCTTCAGGGTGGAGGAGAGCTGGGACATCCTTCAGGGCGGCACTCAGTGGGGACTGGGAGCCTCATGGGCTGAAAGATAAGGAAAGCAGTTGTCAAAGGGCTCTGCCAGGTGTCAGGCTCCCACATGCCCGTTCCCCATCCCAGCTGGGCCGGAACCTCAGAGCTTACCAGGGGCCACCCAGTCCGTTTTCACAAGATGCTGGGTGGCCACTGAGAGACACACTCACGTATGCAGGTATGCACACGGGCTCGTACGCACCTGTGCTTCGTACCCCAGTGAGAGTACAAGAGATGATCTGGCTTTTATGAGCCACCCAGAGAGATCAGTCTCAGCACATCCTGGCTACTCCGTGTACTCCTCTCAAAGACCCAAACATGCAAGCAGGCGCTGCCTGACCTCTGCAGCCCCCAAGCCATGCACTGTCTTCCAGCCCAAATCCCATCTGGGTCCTCTCCTCAGCATATGCAGAAACCCTTGAGTTGGGGGATGCTGCCGCCCCAGCCCCAGAACTGAGATCGCTGGATGTTTCTGTAAGATCACTTCCCTCCCTTCTGACTAATGTGATGAGCAGGAGTCTTTTGGGAATCACAGACTGTCTGCCTGGAGTGGCCTGAAGATCATTTGGTCAGAGCCTTTGTCAAGAAGAGGAGGCTCATAGGAAGAAGTAATGGGAAGGTTGATGGGCAGGGGAGCAGTGAGTGTGGCAGAGAGGGTGCTGGAACTCGGTCTCCAGACTCTATCCCAAGGCTCTTCCCTGGACACAGGCACCGGCTACATGGTCTGGGGGTACGGGGGACGCTCGTGTGGCAGAACCCTTCCTCTTCACTGAGCTAATCCTTCTGCTCTAAGTGGAGTTAGGGTCCTGTGGCTTCCCAGGGGTCCCCCTCCCAACAGGGATCCCAAATTTGTTCTCGGCAATACGTCACTGTGTAAAGGGGGCCCCCTAGAGTCCAAAATCCTGCACTGCAGGTGGCATTCCCAGGCCCTCCAAGTTCTTGCAGCTGGCTCTGGTCTGGTGAAGGAACACAGAGCTTGCTGGACGTGGCACTTTGGAGGGCCCTAGAGAATCATGCATTTTAACCTCTCTGTTGTAGTGGCGCTGATTTGCGCATGGTCACACACTAGGAGAGCCGGGGTTGGGATCCAGGTCTTTCAGAATCCTGCCTGATGCTCTTTCCACTTAACCTTGATGCACTATCCCCCATCACATGTCCCTCTGTCACCCTAAACGCGCAGGCTTTATCCAGTGGAGCTGGGGTGGCAAAGGTGATTTGGAGAGAGGAGTGAGTAGGGTCAGGCCCCTTTCCTCGAAGGCATCAGGGGATTTTGGGGGGCTTTCTAGGGGATGGAGGCAGAGCCATCCAGGACTCTCTGAGCAGTGTGATTCACCTGTGACGGACTAGCTGGGTACTTTTACAGTAATCGTTTAACCTTTCTGAGCCCCAACTTCCTCACCTGTAAATGAGTATAATAATCACGTGATTCCTACCTCGTGGGCTTGTCGTGAGGAGTAAAAGAGATAATAACACGTGAAAGGGCTCTACAATGACAGTGGTTATTATCTCCTCCCCCGGCCCCTGCCCAGCAGCTGGGCTCCTCCCTTTGTCGGTCTGTAATAATGTCAGGGCTGTCTGTCTCCCGCTTGGCGGGCCTCTGACCTCAGTCGGGGTGCCAGGCTTCCCCTGCAGCCCCCATCGAGATAAGCGGGCAGACATCTAGCCATTGGGCAGACAGACACTGGCTTGGGCAGCCCACAGCCTGCCCTAGGCTAACAGCCCTGCCCATCGGAGCAAAGAGAAGCTGGTGCCAAGCCCCAAATACTGAGGACTTGGGAAAAAGCTCTAGAATCCCAGTCAATGCTAGGCTTGGAATAGGTGCAGGGGTGGAAGATGAGCAGGTGGCAACTTCCATATAGGCCCCAGAACAGCACTCCTCGATCCTACCAGAGACCTCCAGCAATTCTCAGCCCAGGTTGGCATCAGAAAGGCCTGGTCCAGCTTACTGGACCCCACGTTGGTACAGGGGACACCCTACCTTTCATGTATACTGCTTTGCCCACTGGGCTCCCACCTCACAACTTTCACTGCTTCCTAAGAAAAGATAACTGGGGACAACTTCATACAGGGTTAGAGGGAAAGCACGAGGGAGAGACAGACAGAGGCACAGGTGGGGGTGGGGGAGCTGGGTCCTGCTCTATTTCGCTTTGGAGAACTGCATCAATAATGCAAAGTCAAAGAGACTCCAGGTCTCAGGAGCTGGGCTCGGGACACCCAGCAGCCAATCAGATACGACCCCCCCAGGGTATGAGCTCATGGCTCCTCCTCATAGCAGTCCCTCCCCCTCCCCCACACTAAGGCTCCCAGGGAATTGGTATTCTGCCGGCAGTGTCCCAAGCCTGTGACCTCCCCTGGCCCTGCTGATGACGCAGAAGTGCTGGGGCCAAACAAGGTACAGCAGACATGGATAGACAGTCCTGGACGGCTTGGGGTGGAGGTGAAGCCACTCCTCTGGCCCACAGAATCCCAAGAGGGCTCCCAGATCCCCACTCTCCTGTCTGCTCCAATCTGGCACTGCCAGATCTCGCTCCGCCCCCAGCAGTCCTGGGAGTCTTGCCCTCACTAACACCCCCTGGAGGCTCTGACATCTGGCTTATAGTTCTCATGTCTGGGGAGAGGGTCCCTATTGGGGCTGAGGCCTCTCACATGTCTCTCTCCTCCCCCAACCCCCAGTTTCACTCTCGAAGATCCCAGCATCTTTCAAGTGAGAAGATAGCTTGGGTTGGTGACCCTTGGCATTACCTGGCACAGCTGTCCCTGGAGGCTGCAGAATGCACCCTGGGTGGGAGAGTGGGCTGGGGCCCGGGCTGTAGCCTCCCTGCGCAAGACAGGGACAGGACGGGCACTCACGTGGCTGCGAGTCTCCCTGTTGCCACAGGAACGGCCTGAACTGAATGGCCCTTTCATGGGGCAGTGGGAGGCGAGCCGATTGGCTGGGATCCCCCGTACCCTCCCTGCCCAGTGTGGGGCCCCTGCTGCCCGGCTCCTTTCACTGTTTACCCAGAGCTGGCAAGTACAGACACGCGGCTCCAGGCAGCACCTTCCCAGGTGCCTGCCACCTTGGACAACAGGGTCAGTCCCCTGCCAAGCTCCTCCTCTATGCCATCTTCACTGCAGTGCCCCAACTCTTCCCTTCTATGGCAGAAATTCCCCATCGCTTTGCTCAGTTTCCCCGTCTTGGGAGTTGCAGCAGCAATCCTCCACTCAGAGGCACTCAGCTTCCTGTCAGGACATCTGAGCCAAGCGGCTGTCACCCCAGCCAGCTGGTGCTGAGCACCTCTGGACCAGGCACCAAGCGAGCTGAGAACGTCACATGCAGCTTCTGACTGCATCTTCTCAGCAGCCTCAGACCAGCGCTCACATGACCTTGCCATGTGTCTGGCGTTCTCAGTGGGCTTCATGCACAGTGTCCCAAAAGTCTTAGCACAGGTTTCGGCTTGAGTTCTTTCAGACGTATAAATGCCTCAAGCTTACAAACATCATTGGAAGGATTGAATTATTTAAAATTTAAAAAACTTATTCACAATTCAAAAAAAACATACAAGAAATTTAAATAGTGAAACATTCTCTTTTTTTTTTGAGATGGGGTCTCACTAGGTTGCCTAGACAGGTCTTGAACTCCTGGGCTCAAGCAATCCTCCTGCCTCAGGCTCCCGAGTAGCCGAGATTATAGGCGTGTGCCATCAGGCCTGGCTTAAATAGTGACACTTTCAAAGGAGGTTTTTAGTGTTTGTATTTCTGAAGTTATTAAAGCTTAAAACTGCAGTGAGCCTTGGGATGCGGTGTATTAACTGACCTAATCTTCCCAGGCACTTTAAGCAGTAGGTGCTATTATGATGCCCATTAGCAGGGGAGGAAACTGGGGATCGTAGGAGTGCTGGGGATTTCCCGAAGTCACTCTGGGAGCAGTGGCAGAGGTGGGTTGGGTCCTGTGCTCTGTCCCCTACAGCCAGCCTGAAGCCAAAGCCCCTGCTTCACACTTCCTTGGACTCTCCAAGGGCTGGGACAGGGTTGGGGACCTGCAAGCTGGGGCTGGAGGGAAGGACAGAGACAGAATCCAGGTGTCCACAGTCCAGCAAGAGCATGGAGGGTACAGACTCCCGGAGGAGCAGCTCTCTGGATTTTCCACTGCAGGTGAATGAAAGTGAAGCCAGGCGCAACCTGAGCCCCAGAACAATATTCATCAGTCATGAGATGGTCCAGGAGGCCTCCATTTCACCTGCTGTGCCAAGCTCCTGCATGTCCCCTGTCACCAGCATCCATTCCAGCTCCGGGCCCTGGGCCCCAGGCCTGGTTCTGAACATGTCCCCTACCCTTCTACCCTGGCTGCAGCTCAGCCCACTCCCCAAGGTACCCAGGCTAGGTGAGCCAGGTGTTAAAATGAACCCTGTTTCGTCAGCCACTGTCATTTCCTGTTGCTCACGTGAAGGGCTCCCTAACCTGCCCAGCCAGAGGAGGGACTTGCTCCCCAGGAATCCCAGGCACTCCTGGCCCTGGAGGCAGGCAATGGGTGATGTCCTGTATCCCAGCAACCTTCATGGCTCCTCTTTTCCCAGACTCACTTGGCTTTCTGGAGTGAAGGCACGCCTTGCTTCTGTGGCCTTGGATAGAGTCCTTAGTCAAGTTTCAGAGCAACACCTAAACAGGGTTCAATCCCTTCCCCCCTGCCCGGGTGCCAGGACAGGTGAGTGGGAAGTCCCAGCCAGTTCCTCCAGGTGCTTGGGAACCTCCACAGTGGTGACCTCAGAGCTTCCCAAAGCCACTTGCTAACAGCATCAGAATGTGCTGACCCTGAAGGGTAGTGGGGTGACCGAGGGATCCTATCTCCCTCCATCTGCACTCTCTGCCCCTTACTCCTGGCTGCTTGAGTCACCTGCCCCACTGTCTGGGCACAAGCATCCAATCCTGGAGGATGGGATGAGGGATGTCCTGGCAGGTGTGGAGGATGTGGGTAGAGGATTGAGGTGGGACATATTTATGCCTGAACAGTCTGGGAACTCTGTCTACTCCTCTCAGGCCCCAGGAGCCTCAGCCGGCCGCCTCCCCTCCAGCCTGTCACCAGCAGCTCTATGTATCAGGGGCTAGTGCCCAGTAACCCACCAGCTTAGTGCCTAATCCTCTTGCCTGCCTCGGCAGGGGGTCATCCAAGGGAATTTGGGTCCATTTCGCTCTTTCTTGCTCCCAGTAGTTGCCCAAGGGCTGGGGGTGGGGTGGGGAGGAGGTAAGATAAAGAGATTGGCGATTAAAGCAAGAATCTTGACTGGTGGAGAAGAAGCAGGTAGGCTCAGGGCAGTGTCTCTATAGGGTGCTTCTTGATATGGGGTGGCTGGACATCTCTACACTTCTAAGAAAAGGCAAACAAATGGGCCTCCAGGGAGTATTAGTGTACTTAAATTCTCTCTTCCAACCACCTCGGCCCAGGCACTTTCTTGGTGCCCCCTCCTCAGGACAGAGTCCCAGTCTCCCTCCTTCTCCTCTAGGGCTTCATTTTCCCTCTGTCCTTCTCCTCTGGAGGAGCCTTTGATCTTGCTCACAGCACCCACCAGGCCCCTTGGCGTGGCTTCACATGCTCCCCCAAACTCACTAACATCTGTCCTCTAGACAGGGGCTCAGTGAAGCTCAGATGCCAAAGGAGCAGCTACTGACCTGTGTCCGGGAGCACTGGATGGTACCTGGGGGCTTCTCCTTCCCCAGCAGGGCAGGGAACGCAGTGGAGAGCCCAGAAGCTGGAGTCTGACTTGGGGCTGGGTAATCCGGAGCTCAGGTTACCGACTCCGATATATATAGTATCTTATCTGACCTCGCAGACTTGCAGAGATGGCTAGCGCAACTCACTCGCATTCCAAGCCCTGGCAGAATTAAAGGGGCAGTGGCATGCCTACCCTAGAGGGGCTGCCCTGTTGGGCCAAAGCCAGCAAAGGAGATCTATTAGGACTCTTGGAAAAGGGGCATTTTAAAGTGGAATAGTAGGGGAATTTAAGGGGAAACAGAGGACGGGAAAGATGGTAGAGGGGTGAGGGTGGACCTTGAGGCAAAAATATGGAGAAGGCAGATTCTCTGGAGCTGCCAGTAGCAGAATTAGACAACAGGAAGAAGACATATTGCTAGTCCAACTCCTTTAATTTTGAGATGGAGCAGATAGGCCTTGAGAAAGAAAGCAGCTTGTTCAAGGCCGTACAGACAGTGAGAGGCAGACAGGCACCAGCACTCAGGTTTCAGTCCGTTACTCTTATAATGGACTTCTAAGGCCTTGGATTCTAGTTCTTTCCCTTACTGGCTCTGAAACAGTGGGTAAGTCACTTCAGTTCTCTGAACCTTAGTTATTTAAAATGTAAAACAGGAATAATAACAATAATGGTATATCTCATAGTTGTGAGGATTAATCAAAATAATATTTGTAAATTTCCTGGCATATAGTAAGAGTTCAATAAGTGATGATGATGATATTGAATACTTCCACTTATTATTATAATTAGTGATAGTATTAGTAGTGGCACCTCAGCAGGTGAGCCCTCTAGGGAGAAAAGGGCCCCCAGTCTCCCGCTCAGGGAATGCTCCTTTCTAATGCCAGAGAACAGCCCCGTGGTTTTTGAACTGGGCCATGTCCCATAGCTGGGAAGGGCAAATAAGGCCTGCCATCTTCCTAGATGTCCAGTCCACCAAGCAGAGAAAGGTCGAGCCTATTTGGGGGTTGCTTACCCCTTTGCCGAGGAAAATATGGCAAGCGCGGTTTCCCCAGGCCACCAGGAGAATGCCCGGCCCCTCTGGGTGGTTCCACTCTACCTGTGCAAGAGCTCAGGATTCCAGGGTCTCAGAGGCGGGCTGGGCAGGGTCACAGGAAGGAACAGCGTTCTTAGCCTCTCTGGCCTTGGTGCACTTGTCCGCTCCCAGGATGTTTCTCCTGTTTCTCGATGGCTCTCCCTGAGGACTGGGAGTACCCCAGGCTGGTGCCTCCACCCTGTCTCAGCACAGGCCACTGACTCAGCCTGGGTCCTGATGATGCACCTCAGAGAACGCCCTCATTCCAGTCCTCATTCCGACTCCAGCAGTCTGGCAGGCATCTACAGCATCACAGGAGCGGGGAATGCCCCAGCGCTAGCCCAACCAGCTCTCCTTTCCTCCACTCTACCAGGTGCATTTGGGGGATGTTCTCATGCCCACGCCAGGGGAGGTGAGCAGCCCCTACCACTGTCTCCAGCTCAGCCCTATTTTAAAAACAGCCAGGTCAGGAGGTGGGGTGTTCACTCCTCAGGGGAGAGCTAGAACGGGCTGGCCAGGGCTTCCTTTGGCTGTGAAGAGTAAGTTGCTTGCCTTGGAGCATCGCGTGCCTACTTATGGTTTGGGATTGGTGAGAATTTCAAAGATGCTTCTTTCTAGTTTGGGATTGGTGGAAAATCTCCCCTTCCGCTTAACTGCTGTCCTCCCCAACCCCCAGCCCCCTGTGGCAAACTGACCAGAGACAGCCCTGGGAGCTTTAAGAGCAGGGAGTAAGTGAGATGCACGCGCACGTGGGGAGGGGCTTGTCAGTGCCCAGGCGTCACTCTCAGGCCACATACCACACAGGGCACAGCGACGTGGACCCGCCGAGACAGTATTTCCTTAGAACACACTGATCAGCACACAGATGGCTCTTTCTGGCACCCTGGGCTGTCAGCTGGCAGCCCTCACACAACTGGCACCCACGGTTGGAGCTCCCCTGCACTGCTGGCCCTCGCCCTACATTTCTAGTGCCCATTCTGCCCAGGGTGTCGTTGACACCTCACTTTCTGAGCCTCAAACTGGCGGTGACCTCCGCATCCCCCCGTCCCCGATCTCCGACAGGTGGCACGTACCTGCCTCTTCTCGGAGGATGGACGAGTCGAACCGGGCACAAGCATGGAGCCGCGGGTGAGTCCCGGCTGGCACTGGCGCGGCGCAGCGAGCAGCAGCTGACGCAGAGGGCTCCTTGGCCTCGGCTCCTGCCGGCCTCTCCCCCACCTCCGCCGGGGGCCCAGAAAGGACCTCCCCGGGAAATCGGCGCCACCCAGCGGGCAGCCGCCTCATTGCGCCCGGGCCGGCAGAGCCACAGCCCGGGTCTCGCGTCACTGAGAAACGTCACGGCTATTGGCTTGTTCCTATTGTGGCGTCATCAGAGCCCCGCCCGGCTAGGGTGTCCCTGGCAACCTGTGTACACAGAGAACCACGTGGAGGAAAAGCACGCGAGCTTAGGGGGTGGAGCGCCAAAAGAGGCGGACTGGAATGTGACACGGTGGGGCAGCTGAAAGGTATTGAGAAAGAGGAGGAGTCATGGGCGAAGTCTGGAACTCGAGCCCAGCGCATATCAACTTTCTGTTTTCGGGAAAGGCTTAAAGTTCCCGCGCCTTCCCGACGGGCCGGGTCCTGTTCCTTTTCCCTTTTTCTTACTCTTAAAGGCACTCTGCTCATTTTACTTCCGTGGGACCAGTGGTTAGTGATGACCGCCTGAGTGGGTAAGCAGAGGCATTGAGTCAGTGGAAGGAATTCTCTTTGGTCTTTCAAGAAAAAGCTCCCCTTCCTTGCATATAACCTCCTCCCCCTTCCCCTCCATGCTGATGCAGAAAACCACACACCCAGTGGATTGGTGCCAAGGCAAATCCAGGTTTTCAGCTTCACCTGGACCAGGTGTCCTTAGTCCCTCCCACTCTCCACCACAGGTATCTCTCTCCACAACCCCTCTGCTCAAGGCTTTCCTTCTATTTCCTGGAGAAATTAGAGGCAGCCAGGAGGGGGACACTTAAATTTCTACCTACAAACATATCTGAATCCATTCTTGCCTCTGCTCCAGGAGCAGTGAAAGACGTGTCCCCCTTCTTGTCCAGGACCAGTCCCTTCTGGATCCCAACCCTTTATGCTTCCTTAGGGTCCTTATTCCATCACTTCATTTTACAGGTAGGTATTGAACAAGCCAGGCGCTGTTCTAGGAACTGAAGCCATAGCAGCGAACAACAAGGAGCTTACATTCTAGTGGAAGCGGGACAGTAACCGAAAAGTAGAATATATAGTATGTTAGATGGCACTGAGAGCTGTGAAGTACATCACGCAGGGAGGGGCTACGGAATATGTCAGGTGTGGTCAGGGAAGGTGACGTCTGAGAAACCTGAAGGAGGCCAGGAGCAAGCCATGTACATATCTGGGGAATGTATATTCTAGGCAGAGGGAGAGTAAATGCAAAGGTCCTGAGGTAGGAGCTGCTTGCCACTTTTGAGGAAGAACAATGTCCATGTGGCTGGAGTGAAGACAGAAGGAGAGATAGGGAGAGAGTGGGAGATGAAGTCAAAGACATAACGGAGGCACCCACCTTATAGGGCCCCGAGGCCATTCTGACGACTTTGGCTTTCACTCCGAGATGGGAACCCGTTGGAAGATTTTGAATAGAGGAGGGACATGGGTCTGACTTTTGTTTTAACAGAATCCCAATCCCTTTAGCTACTGTATGGAGAACAGATCCGAAGAGAGCCAGAGCAGAAGCAGGAGATTACGTAGGAGGTCACTGCAAGCATCTGGTGAGAGATGATGATGGCTCGGGGGTTAGCGGGGGAGCAGGAGAAGCAATGCCAAGTGGTCGGATTCCGGGTGTATTGAGAACACAGAGCCAACAGATTAGGCAGTGTGAGGGTAAGGTTGGAATTTTTTCCCTGAACTTTAACTGAGGAGAGGAAGGCTGTGGAAGGAGCAGGTTTTGGGTGGGGTGGTGGCGAGCGGGAGGTAGATCAGGAGCCTTGGTTTAATACATCATAACTTTGAGATGTCCGTAGGAGATGTCAAGAAAGCAGTTGGATGTGCAAGTTTGGTGTGGTCTGGGCTGGCAATATAAAATTGAGAGCAGCATGTGCATATTATTTAAAACCGTGAGATTAAAAGAATTACTGAAGGAGCAAGTGTAGATAGCAAAAGTGTGCGAGGACTGAATCCTGGTGCTCTCTAACACTAAATGGTTCTAGAGATCAGTTGGAACCATTAGAGAGACTGAGGTATGGCCAGTGTAGTGAGGACCCCTCACAGGACACGGTGGTATGCTAGAAGTCAAGAGAAGGAAACTTACCAAGATGGAGGGAAAGATCTATAGTGTCAATTGCTGTCCACAGGCCGAATAAGATGAGTTTGAGTATTGATTTAGAATGTTGTTGGCGACCTTGACAAGAACAGTTTTGGTAGAGTGGTGGGGGTGAAAGTCTGATTGTGGATGTTCAAGAAAGAATGAGAGCAGAGAGGTGCAGACAGCGTAGGCCACTCTTTGGGGTTTTGTTGTAAAGGAAGGAGAGAAATTGGGTGGGAGCTAAAAGAAGTGAGGTCAAGAAAATTATTAAGTGGAAAAACTAGCTGTATGTTATATGCTGATGGGAAAGAGCCGGGAGAGAGTGCAAATTGATGATGCAGGAGGGATTTGGTGGGAAGGGATGGGGTCGAGTGGAGCAGCGGAGGGCCAGCTTTGGCGAGGGGCACGGATGGTTCATCCGAGATAAAGGTGAGAGAGAGGATGTGCTGTTTGGGCACAGATGCAGGGAGGCAGAGGAAGCTAGTGGATATTCTTTCCTGATGGCCTTTTCCTTTTTCCTCTCGGTGAATTAGGAAGCAAGGTCAGCTAAGAGTGAGGTTGAAAGAGAAAGGAGGAGTTATAAAATAGTCATCGAGAGCAGTGCTCTTCAAACTTGAGCGTGTATCACTATCACCTAGCGAGCCTGTTAAAGCCCTCCAGCCCCCCAGGCTTTCTGATTCAGTCGATCTGGCTTGGGCCTGAGAACGTGAATTTCTAACAAGTTCTGGGTGATGCTGCAGTAGCTGGCATGGGATGACCCTTTGAGAGCTGCTGTGCTAGAGAGCGGGAAAGTACCTGGGCTTCAGAAATGAAGTGTGGTTGTCAGGCAGCTTCAAGGGCCCATTTGAGGTTAGAAATCATGACCTGAAAGTGTCTCCTACCAGCGTTCTTCTTGTCCCATTCACAATCATTTGTATGGGTGGGAGTTCTATGTCTTTAAAACTTCCATTTTTCTCCTGACTTTTTCTTTGACATATAATAGGCCCACATTCTTTCCCTTTAAAAAACAAAAATCTTTAACTTAGGTTCTAGCTCTCTCCTGTTCA
>CAUYSK010065698.1:0-24589 GCA_963575035.1 Avahi laniger
TATTTGGGACCATCCACAGTTGGATGGGAGTGTTGGAGGGAAGAGCCAGGAAAGAAAAGGAAGGCAAAGCAGTAGAATAATGAGGAAAGGAGGGCAGTGTCACGGAAGCCAAACGACAACTTTGAAGAAGGAAGGGGCAGCCAACACAGTCACGTGCCAGAAGCAAAAACAAGTGGGTTGGACCTCACTGAGGAGTCCCTGACTGCTGGCCTTGGGGGCAGGCTGGGAGAGCCCATAGCACAGAGACAGGTGGGTTCACTATTAGTAAAGGGCTTGCTGCCTGTCCTAACAAGGTGTTCCTGGGCACATGCCCTAAACCTCATTTATGGTGGAGATTGCCAATAAATCTCCCATAAACCTGTTCTTTCCTTCTGCCCATGGTGACAAAGCTCCCAAATTTTACCTAGCCAGAGTCACCCAGCCAAAGATCACATTTCCTTGCTTCTCTTGCAGCTAGGTGGGGCCATGTGACTAGCAGGGGCCTACATCCTGCTCTTAGGAGGAAGGTGAGAGCTCTCTTTATATATCCCTTCCCCCTCCCTCTCTCTCTTCCCCATGGCTGGAGCAGGCCCAGCAGATGGGGTGGCAACCATCTTCCATCATGTGGGTGCAAGCAGCACCTGAGGTGACAGAGGAGACAGAAGCAGCCACCAAGCCAGCCTGGACCACCTACCCAGCCTTTCATAGAAGGCCTATGCTTCTGACTTAAGCCATGAGATTTGGGGGACTTTTGTTGTAGCAGCCTAAGCCCATGTTGGAACACGACATTGAATCCAGTAGAAATGCCACCTTAGATCAGATGAAAATTTGCTCAGCTCATCTCCGCCAGGGGCCCCAAGGGGCTGCGAGAGAGGTCACTGGCATTTCCCTTGACGAGAGACTCACTCTGTGCACCAGGAAATCCTCAGTCTCCTTACTCATCTGTTGCAGAGCCATCATTCATAAATAGGTCAAACCCTTCCAGAAAGTTCTTGTCTCCCCATCTACTTCACCGAGGAAAGAACATGAGCAGTGACTAGCGCCCAGCCTGCCTCACCATCACTCCTTAACTGGCTCCATTTCTGACTCCCCTTCTCCTCCCACCCACAGGCTGAGGGTGTGCGGGTGTGGTGGGAATCAGCTTGCACACAGCAGTGCTCGATGCATACGAGCGAGAGAATCTCTGCAATGGCAGCCGAGAGGCAACAGCGGCAATGGCAGAGAGCATAAACTCCGAGCAGCCCGCAGCTGTGCCACCCAGCAGCAAGAGCACTGAGGCAAGTCACTGCCCTTCCTGCCCTCAACTGCAAAAGGGGACAGTAAAAACATTCACTTTTAGGGTAATCGTGAGGCTCAAACGAGTCACCACGTGTAAAACACTTAGAACGGTGACTGGCAAGAGCTATGTTCTCAATTAGCATTAGCTTTTATAATTTTTAAAGCAACAGAAAAAAAAAAAGGCCTGGCAACGGAATGACACTGTCATTTATAAAGTACAGTCAGATTTTATTACTGAAAAAGACAGTCCATTAAGCCCTCTGAACGAGGTATCATAATGATCCCATGTTGTAGAAACTGATTTGGAAGTTTAGTGATTAGCCCAAGATCTCACAGGTGGTGCGCCATAAATACAAGTCACCAAGCCTTGTTTTAATGAGCCACATGAATTCCAGAAAAAACAAAGGTCAGGAATGTCTTTTTTTTTTTTTTTTTTTTGAGACAGAGTCTCACTTTGTTGCCCGGAGTAGAGTGCTGTGGCGTCAGCCTAGCTCACAGCAACCTCATACTCCTGGGCTCAAGCAATCCTTCTGTCTCAGCCTCCCGAGTAGATGGGACTACAGACATGCGCCACCATGCCCGGCTAATTTTTTCTATACAGATTTTTAGTTGTCCAAATAATTTCTATTTTTAGTAGGAACGGGGTCTCGCTCTTGCTCAGGCTGGTCTTGAACTCCTGACCTTGAGCGATCCACCCGTCTCAGCCTCCCAGAGTGCTAGGATTACAGGTGTGAGCCACCGGGCCCAGCCTAGGAATGTCTTTTACATTTGTTTTCCTGAAAGCCAGCCTATTTTGTTAGTGGTCTCTCAGATTACCCCACTAACCACCATTCAGGTGCCTCCTGGTCAGAAACACAGGAAGGGGCCTGCTGAGCAGCCTCATCCAAGGCCAGAGCTGGGGCTGGTGTCAAGCAGGAAGGTGGTCAGGGAAGGGGGATGGCCAGGCTGCCTGCTCATAGGCACATACAAGAGGCTGGGCATGTGGCTCATGCCTGTGATCCCAGCACTTTGGGAGGCCGAGGTGGGAGGATTGCTTGAGCCCAGGAGTTTGAGACTAGCCTGGGCAAGAAAGCAAGAGCCTGTCTCTTCAAAAAGATTAAAAAGAAAATTAGCCAGGCATAGTGGCACACCTGTAGTCCTAGCTACAAGGGAGAATGAAGCAGGAGGATCACTTGAGCCCAGGAATTCAAGGTTACAGTGAGCTATAATCACGCCACTGCACTCCAGCCCACGCAACAGAGCAAGACCCTATCTCAAAAAAAAAAAACAAAAACAAAAACAAAAACAAAAAATGGGGAGACTGTCGTATACTTAAGAGACTTAAAACTTAAGTGGAGGCTGGGCGTGGTGGCTCACACCTGTAATCCTAGCACTCTGGGAGGCTGAGGCAGGAGGATCACTAGAGGTCAGGAGTTCGAGACCAGCCTGAGCAAGAGCGAGACTCCGTCTCTTCTAAAAATAGAAAGAAATTAGCCAGACAACTAAAAATATACAGAAAAAATTAGCTGGGTGTGGTGGCGTGTGCCTGTAGTCCCAGCTACTTGGGAAGCTAAGGCAGAAGGATTGCTTGAGTCCAGGAGTTTAAAGTTGCTGTGAGCTAGGCTGACGCCCCGGCACTCTAGCCCGGGCAACACAGTGAGACTCTGTCTCAAAAAAAAAAAAAAAGTTAAGTGGGATGTGTGGATCTTATTTTGATTCTGATTCAAACAAGTCAACAGTTAAAAACAAAAACACATCTTTGAGACAAATGGAAAAATTTGAATATGAACTGGTATTGGGGTGTTATGAAATTACTGTTCATCTGTGATATGGTGGCTATGTAAAAAAAAAAAGGTCTATCAGCACACACAAATATGCCCAACTGATTTTTGACAAAGGTACAAGAATAATTCAATGGAGGAAGAGTGTCTTTTCAACAAATGGTGCAGGGTCAATCAGACATCCACAGGCAAAACAATGAACTTGACCTAAACTTCATGCCTTACATAAAAATTAACTCAAAACAGATCGAGGACTAACATGTAAAACATAAATCTATACAAATTTTAGGAAAAAAATATGGAAGAAAATCTTCAGGACCTAGGACTTGGTGATGTTTTTAGACTCAATACCAAAAACACAATCCATAAAAGGCAAAATTGATAAATTGGACTTCATTAAAATTAAAAACTTTTGCTCCACAAAAGACTCTGTGAAAAGGATGAAAAGACAAGCTACCCAGTTGGAGAAAGTATTTGCAAGCCACGTATCCAACAAAGTTCTTACATCTAAAATATACAAAGAAATCTCGAACAATCCAATTAGACAATGGGCACAACACATAAACAAACATTTCACCAAAGAGGATATTCAGGCAATAAGCACATGAATAGATGTTCAACATCACACCACCCGATAGATAAATGCAAATTAAGAAAACAATACGAGGGCCACTGCAATGGCTCACATCTGTAGTCCTAGCTACTGGGGAGGCTAAGGCAGGAAGATGGCTTGAGCCCAGGAGTTCTAGCAAGCTATGGTCATGCCACTGGACTCCAGCCTGGGCGACAGAGTGAGACCTTGTCTCTAAAAAAACAAATTAAAAAGAAAAAAACCACCAACAAGAAAATAAGATATTACTACACACCTGTCTAAAATAAAAAATGGTAACACCAAATACTGGTGAGGACATAGAGAAACTGAATCACTCATACCTTGCTAGTGGGAATGAAAAATGGTGCAGCCACTCTGGAAAATACTTTATCAGATTCTTATAAAATTAAACATGCAGTTACCATAGGACCCAGTAATGGCATTCTTAGCCATTTATTGCAGAGAAATGAAAAGGTTATGTTTACACAAAAAC
The DNA here is from genome assembly GCA_963575035.1 of Avahi laniger. Lineage (NCBI taxonomy): Eukaryota > Metazoa > Chordata > Mammalia > Primates > Indriidae > Avahi > Avahi laniger. The sequence goes on from CAUYSK010065698.1 coordinate 4,103, forward strand.
CTATACACAAGTGTTCACAGCTTTATTGATAACAGCCCCAAACTGGAAAGAGCCCAGATGTCCCTCAATATTGTGAGTGGTTAAACAAACTGTGTTAAACTGTGGTATGTCCATACCATGGAATGTTACTTAGCAATAAAAAGAAACAAATTATTGATCCAACAATGTAGATGGATCAAATTATGCAGAGTGTAACCCTCAAAGTGTTACATACTTTTATGATTCCATTTATATGCCAGTCTTTAAATAAAATTATAGCGATAAAGAACAGAGTAGTGGTTGCCAGGAGTTAAGAACAGGGAAGAGACATATTTCAGCAGCACTGGGAATTTCGAGTAGCAGTGGAACTCGGGAGGCTAGCGGATGGCGGACCCCCAGCATCCTCAGGAATGACCATGGACTCCTTGGCCGAGCCTCGGTGGCCTCTGGGCCCGGCAGTCATGAAGACAATAGAAGATTTGCTGCAGTAAGGAATCTGCTTCAAATATTTCAACATTGCAATGATAATTCCTCAGTGTTCACATAACTAGTGTTCTCTCTGTATGAGAAAATTTCTATTCTAAAAAACTCAATGTCCAACTTGTTACGTGCCAGTCACAGAGCTGGACCTGAAAAATAACCACACATTAGATGAACTGGTAAAAAGCTTGAATTTTGCACGCTGCTGAAATAGTTCGAGAAATTGAAAATGTGGAGAAGAACAGGATGCGTCCTAAAGTTAGTAAATGCAATGAAACTGTAATAGTTTTTTACTAAGGAACAAACAGAAAAGGAAATAGATGAAATTCACAGTAAATATTGTAAAAAAACATCAGAATGAATTTCAGCTTCTGGTGGATCGGGCCAAAAAAGAATACAAGAAAACTGTTGGAATGTCACAAAAAACAGTAATAAAAAAACAGGAAGATGAATCTACAGAAAAGCTAGTATCTATATGCATGGGAAAGAAAGATAATAAAATGAAGTTCTCAGATATGACCTTAGTAACAAACTACTTCCCTAAATCAAAGCAGGGCTCCTCAGGGAAACTGGAGTCTGATAGACCAGATGATTCTTCCAGTTGGACTGATATTCGAGAAGCGCTTTCTTCACCAGAATCAGATTCATGCAATAGAAATGATCTTCAAGACACAGAAATGAGCCCAAGATGGAATCGCCACACAAGAGCAGCTGAAAGTGCTGAGATTGAACCAGGAAATAAGCACGATAGGAGTTAGTGTGAGCTTTTGAACACAAATTAAGTTCAAAGCTTATAGTTCTATTTATTTGCAGTTTTTATTGTGAACTTTTATTATGAGCTTTTCATAAGTCACATTTTTAATCTGCCTCTACTACTTTTTCCAAGAACTCCCCCAAAGCTATAAAAAATAGAAATTTATAAATACACATTGAGAATTATGCAGTTTTTACACAACAATGGCAGGTCAGTGTTTCAAGTTGTCTAACCCTCTCCCAGTGTCTCCCATCCACAACTGGCAGGAGTATAGCCTCTGAAATCTCAGCAGCAGAAATGGCAACCCTTTTCCAAATCCTGCAGCACGGGGCCTCCAACAGGCGCTGGTGTGGGATAATAGCGAGTGAGGACCTGCGGAAACACTGACTGGGATGCCCGCTCGCAAGAGCAATGAGAACAGCAAGCTGGGTTCAGCCATGGCTTGAACCTGGGACTGTATTTAAACTCGCCAGGCCAAGAACCACCAAGAGCTGAATCACAAACTCCGAAGGGTTGGCACAGACTCAGTCTAATTTGGGGAATCCAATTTTCTCATTTTTGTCCCCTCTTTAGTTCCCAGGAAAACAGCTCTTTCCTTCAGGGCAAAGGGACAGTGTCCCAGAGAACAGTGATGCCAGGGGGACATAGAGTCTGCTGGCAAGTCCCCAAGTTTCTTGAGTTTTCAAATTCATCAAGAGAATAGACAATTAAGAGATGACTCTAGTTAAATATGGAGCTTAGGGTTCTAACCCAGGAAACAGCGTGTTTATCCAGTGGTAACTTCCAGGTGTTTAAGGGGATTTTTCTTCCTTCCAAGATCAAAGGATATCAGCCTGTCCAGCACCTTTCTTAAAAACTTCTTTTCTGGTTTGTTGAGTACATCCAGTATGAAGTCTTCCTTCTCCAGGAGGCAAAGAGGTTGAGCAGATTCAGATCTGCTTCCTGGAGAACACCTCAGCCCAGACTGCAGGCTCCTCTCAGCCCACTTCCACCGCTAGGTGGGAATGTGGCCTTCCTGCAGACCAGCGAAATTTCTCAGCTTTCAGAAGACGAGGCTAAGCCCAGCCCTCAGATTCCCACCCCACCAAATCCTTTTCCTACAACTTAAAAATCTATGGCTCCTCTATCAAGTCACAGCATAACACAGTCAACGCTCCAGGCTCTTGTCAGAGAAAACTTCTTTTCCCAGGAGGGGCAGGACATGGTAGTTCCCAAAGCACACACTCCACAGAGGGACAATAAATGACTGACCACAGACGGGGAGAGAGAGCACTGCCCCACATCAAACGCTGACCAGAGGATCAGGGCCGCTCTGGCGTGTCATTGTCCTCCACGCTGTGAGAATGTGATGAGCTCGCAACCCCTGCCAGCCCTAGAACACAGCTGTGACGTGTGGGCCTCCTGTTGCCAACATGTGGAGGGAGCGCAAAGTCGCTTTCCATCAGCTCAGCAGCACTTGGAGCCCAAGTAAGGAGAGAAGAAAGAATAAGGTCTGGACATGACAAATCAGTGCCACAGATTGTTTGTGAGTCAACAAAAGGGATCCAGATATCCTGAAACACACCCTGGGCAAGCAGTCTTCTTGGTATTACAGCAAGCGAAGCAGCAAAGAACCCTTTTTTCCTGCCATGTTCCCTGGTCTTCTGGGCTTCAAAGCAATCAAGTCCTATGATGGTAAATGAAGTCCCCGGGAGCTGCTACGCCCACAGTACGTCCTCACTGATTAAGAAGCCTCATTATTATCAATCTTCCTCAACCCAAACATCCAGTGAAAATAGGTCATCTTAACATAAGGTTTGCTATTAAAATCATGTCCAATCACATCCGCAGCCTTGGCTCAGCCACAAAGAGGTCACTCTCTCTTCTTCCCTCCAGTGGCTTTAACTCCCCAGGTGGGTGGTATCCAGGCCCGTGGACAAGCCAGGCTTCCTCCTCAGCTCACGAGAGGGACCTAGAAAGAAGAGGAACCATGGAGCCTGCCTGGTGGGGGCCCGTCTGCCCTCCTAGGGGAGGACAGCTCCAGGGCTTGAGGGTTGGTGCCCGGGCTGCAGGACACTCAACCACCAAGGAAGGAGAGGCACATACGGGAGCCGACTAAGCAGAGGAGAAGGGAAAATATTTCCTCTCACCAGAGCAGTCTGCCCCAGGCTCAAGCCCACTGGCGAGCCCCTCTTTTCCACCAGGGAGCAGAGACCACCTCAGTAGGCCAGAGGAGACTCTGGACCTCAGCCTCCAACTCACTTCTTCCTGCGGATCTTGGGTTTCTTCACAGGTCGCAGATAGGGGTTATCAATGATGTTCTCCTCCCCATTCCGGCTTCCCGACAAGGAGGGGTTCTGCTGCAGGACAGAAGTGTTCTCCTTCTCGGCTCCAGAGTCGTCCTTTGAGCAAAAGTCGAAATAAAGCACAACACCAATGGCATAAGGAAAGAAATTGTGCTCATAGTAAGAACTGCTATTAGCATCCCTTTCATTGGGAAGTTCCTTCCAATGTTCCTGTCTCTGTCTCAGACAAAATGAGGCCCAGGCAGGGGCTGGCTATAAGGGGAAGGCGAGACTAACATCCTTGACGCAGGGGCACACAGCAGTCTTCAATCTCCTGAAGGCAGGGACGTGAGTTAGAAAGAGCAGGGGCCTGGGAGGGGCAGGTAGTTGGGGGCTAAAATGTAGATGCTTCAGGGAGAAGCCCAGCCTGGTGGGGAGAGAAAGAAAAAGGGAAGGACTCTAGATGCCTTGTGGAGCCAAGAGATACGGGCCGGGACAAATATTTGCACAGGGTATCTCCTGGACCAAAGCTAGCAAAAATCGGATTTCCCCCAAACTCTCGAATTTCTGGTACTTGCAGCTTGGTACCAATGATCATATCCCAGCACAGGCCAGAAACTTCTTGAGCCCTGAGGGTTCCCTCCGAGGGAAAGCAGAGCCTGCAGGTACCAGCACATGCACGTCATTGAGAACGCCTGTCTGCGACCTGTCAATCAGGTTTTTTACTGTTTGTTTTTTTGAGGAAACTGTGATTTTTAGAGAAAAGGTTCTAAGTTCACATATATTCAATATAATCTCAATTAAAATTTTTTAAAAATCACAACTGTGTTTAGACAGAAAAAAGGTAACAAGCTAAAATTTCAAAAACTGTTCTGGGAATACAGGTGATTCATTCTTCTTCCTTTATTTATACTCTCCTCTATTTTCCATGTTCTTTTCTTAATTTTTTTTAAGGGGTGGAGAGTTATAAGGAGGAGTGCTCAGTTGCCTTGTTTGTGTTGAGACAGAGTCTCACTCTGCTGCCCTGGGTAGAGTGCAGTGGCGTCACTGTGGCTCACTGCAACCTCCAACTCCTGGGCTCATGCGATCCTCCTGCCTTGGCCTGCCGGGTAGCTGGGGCTACAGGCATGCGCCACAACGCCTGGCTGGTTTTTACTTCCTTTCTTCTTTTTTTGGTGGAGACAGGGTCTCGTTCTTGCTCAGGCTGGTCTTGAACGCCTGAACTCTAGCAATCCTCCCACCTCGGCCTCCCAGAGTGCTAGGATTACAGGCGTGAGCCACCGCGCCCAGCCTGTTTTCCATGTTCTTTCAAATGAACAGAGGCTGCAGGGAAAGGGGAGAAAATCACACCGAAAACTTGATCCAGCTCAGGTCTAGTGAGCAGAAGCTGATCAGGCTGCGCCCCCTGGTGATGGGCCGAGGGTTCCATCAGGGAACAAGTCACAGAGACTCTTGTCCTGCAACCTGAGGTAAAAGTGGCCGTCACTGACTTCAACCAGGAGAGGGGCTGCCGTGGAGACAGACAGCAGAGCAGAGGACGCTGCGATCGATTGATCGGATGGCACTAGATGAACAGCAGGTTCCCCCGTGAGAGACAGGGGGCCTAGGGCACAGACACCGGTCTTGGGCTTCGAGAGCCTGAAGAAACTGCATCTCGTCTCGGTTCCACTGCAAGCCCTCTTGCTGTCCTGTCAGCTCTGCTCTCCCCAAAGCCCCAGTTCCATCCCGGGCCTGTGTGCTTTCCCTCTGCAACACCAATCCAGGGGGACCACTAGGTGACCTCGAGCCACTTGGGACCTTCCAGAGACTCTATTGAAAGTGAGCACCTCAAGACCAGCCTAGCTCATGCCAGACCAGGTGCCCGGCAAAGGTTTGCCCACAACCAGACCTACCGTGGACGTGTGGCTCCCAACCTTTCTGAAGTTCTTACTGGCTTGACTGAGTAACATCTTCCCCTGCTCCATTCTGTCATTTCTCCACGGTAAACATCCTGTCTTCAAAGTGACTGGACGTTCACTTCGACCATGCCCTAAGTGTTTTCTGAGATAATGCAGACAGAGCTGACACTGTCAGAGGAGAAAGCCAGCCTTGGGACATTGCTGGAGGGTGCAGAGGCTCCCTCCGTTGGGCTTGCTATGGCTCACAAGAGCAAGAGGACAGGCCTCTCTCCTCCCAAGTAGAGCTTATGGAAATGCCACTTTCTTATCCCCTTCAGGGACTGACAGCCTTGAAACGGGCAGGGTACAGGGAGCAGGTAAGAGTAAACTGACCCAGAGATTTGTAAAAAAGGCAGGAGCAGAATCATCTGTCAGAATCCTTGAATTGCCTGTGAGCTCTAGCAAACCCCACACCCCTGGGCGACTGCATCCCAGTGTTCAATGCCATTTGCACGCCAACAACGCCCACAAGGACATCTGCAGCCCTCACCACTCTCCCAACCTCCAGCTCATACAGCCAACTGCTCACTTGGCAGCTCCACCTGGGTGTCAGGTAGGCATCTAAAATTTATCTAAAACTGAACGGGGGCCCGGGCCCAGGGGCTCATGCCTGCAATCCCAGTACTTTGGAAGGCTGTGGGAGGATCACGTGAGGCCAGGAATTCAAGACCAGCCTGAGCAACATAGCAAGACAGGGGAAGGGGAAGAAGGGGAATGGGAAGAGGAAGAAGGGGAAGGGGAAGAAGGTGAAGGGGAAGAAGGGGAAGAGAAAGAAGTGGAAGGGGGAAAAAGGGGAAGGGGAAGAAGAGAAAGAGGAAGAAGGGAAAGAGGAAGAAGGGGAAGAGGAAGAAAGGGAAGGAGAAGGGGAAGAGGAAGGGGAAGAAGGGGAAAAGGAAGAGGAAGGGGACGGAGAAAAAGGGAAAGGGGGGGAAGGGGAAGAAGGAGAAGGGGAAGAAGGGGAAGGGGAAAAGACCCTGAATTCGGGACCTTCCCCTGGGCATAAACAGCTCTTCCCATGGTCCTCCCTGTCACAGGCGATGGCAACTCCATCCTTCCAGGGGTTCAAGCCGTAAACTCTGCAGTCATCCTTGCTTCTTTTCTTAGAGACAGGGCCTCATTATGTTGGCCAAGCTGGAGATTTACAGGTGTGATCACAGCACACCGCAGCCTCAAACTCCTGGGCTCAAGTGATCCTCCTGTCTTGGCCTCCCAAGTAGCTGGGACTACACATGTGCCACCACACCTGGCATGCTTCTTTTCTTTCACTGACATCCCATAGCCCCTCTGTTAGGACATCCTCTTGGCCTGACCTTCACAATACAGGCAGATTCTGACCACTTCCACCGCCTCCGCTGAGACCACCTGGTAGGGCCCACCATTGCCTCTCACCTAGACTACTGCGACAGCTTCCTGACCGAGCTCCCTTCTCCAGTCCTTCTCACCACGGCCATCAGAGTGATGCTCTAAAAAGTTCAGAAATGTCCTCTTCTGCTCCTCACCCTCCCACAACTCCCATCTCACTCAGTTAAAAGCCAGCTCTTAAAACGGCCTATAAGGCCCTACCTGGTCTGACCTCCCTCCACCACAGCCACGCGCTGTTCCTCAGGGCCTTTGCACTGGCCACGTCCTCTGCCAAAACACTCTTCCCCACACGTCTGTGTGGCTCCCTCCCCCACCTGCTTCCAGTCTCTGCTCAGACATCACCTTCTCAGTGGCTCCTGCCCTGCACACCTTATTTAACACTGAAGCCTCCATCCTCACCCTGGATCTTCCCCTGGTTTCTTTTTTCCCATGGCACCTTCATCTTTACTATACTATATAACGATTTCTTTACATATTACGTTTATCGTCGTTCTTCCACTGCCGAACATGGGCTCCTAAAAGGCAGAGGTTTGGTTTTGCTCACTGCTTTATCCCAAGCAGCCAGAATAGTATCTGCACATACTAGGTGCTGGAGAAATACTTGAGTGAATGACTGGTACATTTTTCATAAAAGAATAACCGTTTAGACATCTTGATTGCCTGCAGAAGACAGCTAGTTCAAATGTACGAGAAAAAATTCTATTATACACTAATTTAAAATGAATAGTTCCTTCGTGTCCAAGTACATGAAGAAACTAGAGCTAGGTTAAACCAAATACTATCTGACAAAAGTCCTTGAGAGATGCACTGTCATCTATCGAGAAAAATAACTTAAACTACTGGTTATTTATTTCACTGTAATGTCGGTAAATGCTAAAGACAGAAAACAACCTAAATGTCCACAGGGACAAGATAAATTAAACGGTCATGTGCATCCTAGGGGGCGCGATGACACTGTGAGGACCGGAGAAGCTCCTCGCATACGAGATGGAATGATGGCCAAGACACGGCCACGCAGGTAAAGGCAAGGAGAGGACCATTCATGATTTGCTGTTTGCGTTGAAAACAACAATAAAAAATGTCTCTAGAAGGATACACAAGAGACTGGCGACACAGTTGCTTTGTGGGAGGCAAAGTGGAGGATGGGGGATGGGGAGAATTGTCACTATATATGTTTTTGCACATTCTGAATTTTGAAACATATGAATTGTATTTTTCAGTCCAACAAAGTAACAAGTCCAAGTGACTGTATATAAATTGTTGCTAGAATCTTTGTCTTAAAGTCTTTTCATTTTCTCTTTCACGGAAGGGCATATGCTCATACCGCCGGAAACAGCAGGGGAGGGAGCAGTGTGTGCGGGGGGCTGCCACGCGCCAGGCACTCGACAGCAGCCCGTTGCATCTCGGGCTCCCCCTTCCCCTTGGGGTGTATCTTCCTGTTCCTACTTGGACTTGTGAGGAAACCGATTCAGATGTTAGGTGACGCAATCAGTCACACATCTGGCAAGTGGCACAGCCTGGATTTGAACCCAGGCCAGTCTGACCCCAAGAGTCAGGCTTTTCCAGGCTTTGCTGTCTATAACCCTGGCTCAGCCTCTTGGTACCCAGGAGTCCTCAGGTAGCCGCTGGCACTCTCCAGCCTCACCTCACCACCGGGAATGCTGCTGGGGCACATCTGCAAGCCCTTTAACTGCACTGGACCTACAAAGGTGTGGTGATGTCTGCTTAGAAGATTCCTCCTCATAAGGTGAACCTCGACTTAGTCCGCGACCCAATCACCGTATCTCAGCCCAAATTAACTGAGTCCAAAACAGAAGTGTAGAATCACAAGTTCCTCTGCTTAATTTAAAGCTATGGGCTCCCAGCCCTAATTCTGAAAGGAATAATTCAACTTAAAGAAATGTGTGTTCAAGCAAAGATGACCTTCAGCAAAGGCTAGAGATGGCATGGGCTCACTCCCCCCTCCTGCCTCCCGGCAAACTGGAGCAGCTGGCTGCCGACCGACGCACTGCATCTCAAAGAACAGGAGGAACACTCAGTCCCGCTGCAGCCACTAACGCGCCCTTTGCATCAAAACGAGGACTGATTTTAAAGGACAGCTGAATACGGTAACCTGACCATAAGGACCCTGTTAGCCTTGAAGGCATTAGAGGTTCCACAGTTGTATGACTCTACCTGGCACTTTCTCCCAAGATGCAGGAACAAGAACGGGGTCTTATCCTTTCACTTGTTGAGCGTGACACATCAGTAACCAGAAAAGAACACTTGTCTCCCCACCCACCTTAGTGTCTGCACCCATTCTCTGTCTCCTCCCTGGGTATGAAATGTCTAGAAGAAAGTTAGTCAGCTACATCTGGGCACTAGCCCGTACCCTCTCGCCGACCAAAAGACATCATCCCAAAAGGTTTCTTTCTCTCCTGCATCAATTTTCCCTCTCAACCAGATCATTCCTATCAGCATACAAACATGCTGTTATTTCTTTTATTTAAAAAAAGAAAAAACCCACAAAAACGCCTCTCTTAATTCCTTAATTTTTTCCCCTTTAGTTACCACTCCTTCCTCCCTCTACAGCAAAGCCCCTCAACACAGCTTGTCTATACAAGCGTTGTCGGGCAGAACTTTCTCTGATGGAATTGCTCAATGTCTGCACTGTCCAGTTTAGGGGCCCCTAGCCATATGTCGCTACTGGACAGCTGCATTGTGGCTAGTGAGACTAAGAAACTGGTTTTTAGTTTTATTGAATTTTAATTAACTTAAATGTAAATAGCCACATGTGGCTAGTGGTACTATTGTAACAAGCACAAGTCTATACTCACTCCAGTATCTTTTCTCCCATTCTCTCCAAATTCTCTCCAGGCCCCTGCTCTGGTTCTTACAGAAATCGCTCTTATCAAGGTAATGAAAGACATTCACATTGCCAAATCTAACTCTTTTGTGCCTGAAACACCTACTTCCCCTGGCCTCCAGAGCGCAGCCTCTCCTGGGTCTCCTCCCACCTCCCTGGCTATGCCTTCCCTGTCTTCTTGGCTGGTTGCTCGTCATCTCAACCTCGACGAAGTGGACGGCCCCAGGGCTCAGTCACTGTGCCTCTGCTCCTTTTCGTCCTCTCATCCCTGGGAGAGCTCCTCTACTCTCCTGGTTTTAAATGCTATTTACACACTATTGATGCTCAAATATGCATCTCTGGCCCTAAGTGTGCTCCAAACTCCCACTTGGATATCCAGCTCTTTACCTGATATCACTGCCTTGATGTCTGACAAGCATCTCACATTTAACCCGTCGATACCTGAACTCCTGGCTTTCCCCCGCACACCTGTTCCACCCAAAAGTCTTTTCTGTCTTGGCTGAACACAGCTCCATTTTTCCTTTTTTTGTTCAGGCAAAAAACCTTTCGGTTATCTTTTAATCTCACATCTCACATCCACTTTGTTAGTTGGCCCTGCTCTGAAAAGGATCTAGAGTCTGATGAATAATCTATGTGGCCATGTCTCATCCTCTTTGCTCCTCCTACTGCTTCTCAGTTCACTGCGACAGCCTCCTCCCTGGTCTCCCTGCTCCTGCCCCTCCATAGTCCATCCTTGGCACAGCAATGTGACTGAGCCTGTCAACAAACCTACCTCGGATCCTGACCCTCGTCCGCTCAACATCTCCAGCGGCTCCCATCTTAATGAGCGAAAGCCGAGTGCTCAATACAACTTTTAAGACCCTGTAAGGTCTGACTCCTCTGTGGGCTCTCTGACTGTTCCCCTACTGTTCTTCCCACCTTGTTCACTCCACTCTGGCCACCCTGAAGTCCTTGTTCTTCACCACAACAGGAAAATTCTGAACTCAGGGCCTTTGCATCTGCTCTTCCCGCTGCTTGGAATGCTCTACTCCCAAATATGTGCAAGCCTTGTTCCCTTCAGGTCTTTACTCAAACATCAACTTCTCAGTTACCCTGCCTAATATTGCATGCCTCCTCTCCCCATACCCTCTTCCTATCTCCTAATTTATTATTTTTCCTTAGCTTCACGAGGGCAGGGAATTCTGGCTATTTTGATTCCTACTAATTGCCCAGCACCTGGAACCATGCCTGGCCCTGGGAGGCGCTCATCCATCCAATATTTGTCAAATGAATGAGTGAATCCTCAGGACATGAATGTGTGTCTCACACTGGAGATCAGGTCACACCAGGATCATCATGCACTCATCCTGCAAGCCCCTACCATAAAGCCAGAGACCTGGGGTGGGTCATGTCCAATTCCCAGGGTTGAGGGCGGGATGGGCTAGTATTGGGGGTACTCCGAGGCAAGCAGAAGGTGGGACCCACCGTGCTGATGTGAAGAGTAAGGTTCTCTGTGTCTGTCTGCTCATCCTGCTCCGAGGAATCCGTCTCTTCCATTTGTTGCATCTCCAGCTCAGATGGAAGAAGAGCTGTCAGGTAGGGGATGCTGAAAGGTCTGGCAGCAATCACTGGAAGATTGGAAGAGAGGCATGGTTCTACTGTCACGGAGTCCTTGCATCTGGCCTAGAGCCTCACAACAAATCAGTGAGTGGCACCAAAGACAATACTAGCATGCTCTGAGCACTTATACGGCAGGCCAGGCAATGTCCTACGGGCTTTACACATGTAATCTTTAATCCTTATTCCCGTCCTATTAAGTAAGTACAGTTAGGCACAGAGAGGTTAGGTGACTTTCTGAAGTACACAAAAAATGGCAGAGCGGGATTCGAATTCAGGCAATATGACTTCGGAGCCCACTTTTAGCAAGTACAACTGAGATCAGATAGAAGTAGAGCTACAGACAGAATCCTAGCAATGTATCAGCTTTGTGATCTTGCACCCAAGGTCAGTTAACCCCTCTAAGCCTCACTTCCAGAGCAAAGATATTGATCTTGTCAGCCAAGGATTCAAGCCTACAAGTAACTCTGTCTACCAAGACATAAGATGCTCTAGTAAATGAGAATTATAGTTCTTCCAAAAAGCAATGAGGATGAGAGGAAGAAATTAATTTAAAAATATTAAAGGAAAGACTCTATGTATACTTCTGTGGTAGGATGTGATTGTCAGGATATACTCTAAAATTATTTTTACTGGGGGTCAGATGTGGGGTTCTACAGTCAGAAAGAGCTAGGTTTGAATGCTACCTACCGGCCATGTGACCTTGAGCAAGTGATTTCATTTCTCTTCTCTGTGAGCCTCAGCTTCCTATGAAGCTGGTGATAATAACAGTTCCTAACTTAGAGACTCACAAGAGGATTTCATGAGATGATGGATGGGAAGTGATTAGCACAGTGCCTGGCACTTAATAACTGGTAGTTGCTGTTATTTCAGAGCCAGGAACATAGCAGGCATTTAGCAGGAGCTTACTGAATGAACGAATCAACCAAACCAATCTCCCTCATTCACCTTTGTAGAAACTGAGGCCTATGGAGATGAAGTAGCTTGGTCAACACAGCCAAATATAACAGTTCTCAGATGCAAAGTTAAATGAGATGGGACCTGTGGAATGACATCATGATGGGTCACTGGCACCAGTGCTCCTTCTCCTACCTGGGCCGCCACTTCTGTATCAGCCTCTCTGATGCCTAGGACCCAGCTACTCTCAAGGTAACCTCAGGTGGCCAATCCCAACAGAGGCCATTACTGTTTTAGAATCATCAGTTAGGGACAGGCTCTTAAGACCTGGGAAAAGGAGCCAGAAATCTAAGGAACAAGGTATACCCAAGAGAAAAACAAAAGTATATTCATTTCTTTCTCCCATGCTGAAAGAAAGGAAGATGGTAGGATTATCTCAAATGACAAGACAGGGTCCACAGAGGGGGGCAAATCTCACATGGAAATGTGCTGACATCATCTTTGAAAAGACTCTGGGTCTCTCCTGTCTTGGCCATGAAACGGGTGAGTGCCCGCTCCACATCGCGCCTCTGGGATGCAGCCTTCTCCCGCAGGACCTGGTAGTCCGACACTGGCTCACGGTAAGTCTGCAAGAGGACAGCCAAGACAGTAGGGTAACGCCACCGTATCATTCTGCTCACCAGGAGTCCCCGCCTTGCTGTTGCTATGTCCTTCCACCCTCTCAAACAACTCGCTACTATTATTTACAGCAGAGATCTCCAAAGTACAGTGGAAGGGCAGAAAGAAAACTACATTAATATTTCTAATCTTAAAAATTAAACGTGCAAATGGAGATTGACCCTGGGCCTTCATTCAGCTCCCATGACAGCTGGTCTCAGGTGTAAGAGACACATCCTAAGGGAAGAGTGGAAGTCCCCCAGGGAAGCCCTGACAGGGACCACTGGTTCCATCAGTGTAATGTGACATCCTGAAGTATGGGAGTGGCTGCCTATGTGGATTTGGGGATCACCCCATGCTGTCCTCTTAAATCAGCCCTCACGATATGGACACGTTGTTCCAAAAGATTCCCTCAACGAAAAAGAGACTGAAGATATTATTGCAAGTTCAAATAAACAAAAAAATGGCAGGCTGCAACTCCTCCTCCTAATTTTTAGCTTGTTAGCAATCAAGTTACTGAGGGAAAAACAATTGAGAGCTAATCACAACAGGAAGTTAGCCAAAACATTTTAAATGGTAATGGCAATGGTGACATTTTAATAATGACCAAAAAAGTAACTATTCTTCATGATCTAAAATTTTTAAAGGAGGCACTTGGCCAGGCGCGGTGGCTCACACCTATAATCCTAGCACTCTGGGAGGCCGAGGCAGGAAAATCACTTGAGCTCAGGAGTTCAAGACCAGCTTGAGCAAGAGTGAGACCCTGTCTCTACTAAAAATAGAAAAACTAGCTGGTTGTGGTGGCCCATGCCTGTAGTCCCAGCTACTTGGGAGGCTGAGGCAGGAGGATTGCTTGAGCCCAGGAGTTTGAGGTTGCTGTGAGCTAGGCTGATGCCACAGCACTCTAGCCCAGGTGATAGAGCGAGATTCTGTCTAAATAAAAAATAAAAAAATAATAAAATAAATAAAACAAAATAAAAAAATTTTAAAAATAACAAAAATAAAGGAGGCACTTGGAAACATTTCCACTGCTGTCACTGTCAATTCGAGCGCGTCACCTGTATTTCCCATATCTATGCTTAGACATAGAAACAGTTTTCTGACATGTTTAAAATCTTCCCAAAATGAAAATGAGTGGATTTTGAACATACTATACTTGTTTAAAACATTAAAATGCAAAATCTTATAATTATTTCTAAGATAACTGTTTGTCATTTGATAAGTTAGAAATTTAATATAAAATTTTCAACAAAATTCTTTGGATAATTGGTAAATGAGAATGAAAAAAATTAGTTTTATGATTTATTAAGAATAGCCTTGGAAATGCTTCACCTGTTGGGGGAAAAATTGTGATATGCTAAATGGTAAGCAAAATTAAAAAAAAAAAGAACAGCCATGTATCTTTGTCATGTACCTTTTTCAACTATGGGAGCCATTAAAGTATCAAAAGAGATTGATCTTAGAATCAGACCTCCAACTTATTATTCCACCAAGTATTAAACCAAGATTTCAAAAAATAAAAAACAGAAGCAATCACATGGCTCCCATTAAAAAGGTTACAGTTTCCTGAACTTTTAAAAAGGGTGAAATTATCTTTTTTTTTTTTTTGAGACAGGGTCTTGCTCTGTCACCCAGGCTAGAGTGCAGTGGCATCATCATAGCTCACTGCAGCCTCAAACTCGTAGGCTCAAGCGATCCTCTTGCCTCAGCCTCCTGAGAGCAGGAACTACAGGCATGTGCCACCATGTCCAGCTAATTTTCTTATGTTTTGTAGAGACAGGGTCTCACTCTTGCTCAGGCTGGTCTCAAACTCCTGGCCTCAAGCAATCCACCTGTCCCAAAGCACTAGGATTATGGGTGTAAGGCACCATGCCTGGCTGATTATCTTTTAATGTACATTATTTTAGCACAATGTTACATTATAATATTTATGTAAATAAGCAAACATGTACTGAAATGTGTGCTTAATATTCATGACAGAGATATATTGTATAAAGAATTACAGAATGTTATGGGTTGAATTGTGTCCCCACAAAAAAAGTTTTAGATGTGTCCTAGTACCTTAGAATGTGACCTTATTTGGAAATAGGGTCATTGCAGATATAATCACTCAAGAGGAAGTCATACTGGAGTAAAGTGGATCCCAAATGCAGTATGACTGGTGTCCTTGTAAGAAGATGGCCTTGTGAAAACAGAGACACGGAGAGAAGGCCATGTGAAGATGGAAGACTGGTGAGGTGCATCTACAAGCAAAGAAATGCCAAAGAATGATGGCAAACCACCAGAGCTAGGAACAAGCAATGAGGGATTCCCCGACAGGTTTCAGAGGGAATGTGGCCCTGACAACACCTTGATTTTGGACGTATTGCCTCTGGAACTGTGAGCCAATAAATTTCTGTTGTTCTGAGTCACCTAGTTTGTGGTACTTTGTTATGAAAACAAATAGATTTGATCAAGGGCAACGGCTATGTTCCATTAGATAGGCAGGTATCTATTCCTCCCCTCTATATCCTGAGGTGTGGCAAAATATCCTGGGGGATTTGTCCAACAGTCCCCACGATGGCCATCACTACACAGTATGAAGGCAGGAAAGGGAAGTGTGGGGAGATGCCACATTCAAACAACTCAACTTCTCATTCATCCCTAAAGCTCAGAGTTATAATAAGTTCCATTTCATGATATTAAGTAATTTTTAAGTAACTTTTCTCCAAATTTTAAAAGTAACTTTTCTGGCCCAGCGCGGTGGCTCATGCCTGTAATCCTAACACTTTGGGAGACTGAGGTGGGAGGATCACTTGAGGCCAGGAGTTCGAGACCAGTCTGAGCAAGAATGAGACTCTGTCTCTAAAAAAAATAAAAAACATTAGCTGGGCATGATGGCACCTGCCTGTAGTTCCTGCTACTCAGGAGACTGAGGTCGTAGATCACTTGAGCCCAGGGGTTCGAAGTTGCAATGAGCTATGACGACGACACTGCACTCTGGCCTGGGTGACATACCAATACCTTTACTCAAAAAAAAAAAAAAAAAAAAAGCAAAACTTTTCTATTGTGGAAAATTTGGAAAACCCAGAAAAGCATACGCAAAAACAAAAATTACCTATAATCTCACCAAGAATTACCATGAACATTTCGTGGAGTATCTTTCCAGCCCTCTTTCTACGTGGCAACGTACTTTTGTGTTTCAGTTAGATAGGCAATACTGGGGTCGGCTTCAATTTCTTTGTTAACCATACTTTTGTTGGCAAACTTGGGAACATAATTCTCACTTCCAAATTGTTTCTCAGTGGGGAAAGATGCTCTGAGTTCTAAACTACCCTTTTACCAACAAACTTCTGGACTGCCATCTGACCACCAGTAGGAACTGACGCTGTGTTCCGCATCAGTCACAGCCCCCAGTGTGGCTTCGTCACTCACCGGAGTTTTGATGTAGGTGTGGGGATCAGGGAACTCAGGAAAATGGCTGGGGATGTGTGGCGGGTGGGGTCGGTTCTGCCCTGCAGTGAGGGCCTTAGGGGTCACTGGCTGATTGGTCACTGGAGCTGCAACAGAGTCACAACTGGTTACTTCTCCACCTATGGCCCTGGTTTCTACAGATTATGGTTTCTGCCCAAACCCTTCTTTTCTCAAAGTAAGTGCCGGACCTCAGTTTTCTAAATAATGGGCACTTTGTATTTCTATCAATAAAAGGCCTTCAATGACTTAAGCATCTGAGATGATAACCCCCACAATGCCCAGCCCTGCTAGATGACCTTGGTTGACATTTATGTCTACAACAATCTGCCTGTAAGCTTTAAGCAGGTAGGTGGGTGGCTGTGACCATGGTAACTATGGAAAAGAACATGCTGAAGAACCAGGGAAGCGAGATGGGCTGCGAATTCTCTTTTCAGAGACCTCAGATAACAGAAATATACATTGAGCTGGGGAAAGTATGGGCTTCATGATAACAAGACGGGATTGAAAATGGCGCCTCCCACTACTACCTTGAGAAGGAGTTCTTAAAAAGATGCCAACATGAAAAAAGTGACTTTAGAGAAAAAAATGCAGTGAATTCTCCCCAGGTCCTACAAGGCCAAATTGGATACTGTCTACTCAGCTATGGCACCCAGTTTTACCTAAGGCAGAGGTCATCAAACTTTCTGTGTAAAGAGCCAGAGAGTGAATATTT
The DNA here is from genome assembly GCA_963575035.1 of Avahi laniger. Classification (NCBI taxonomy): domain Eukaryota; kingdom Metazoa; phylum Chordata; class Mammalia; order Primates; family Indriidae; genus Avahi; species Avahi laniger. The sequence goes on from CAUYSK010065698.1 coordinate 21,039, forward strand.
TAGGTTTTGCAGGTCATACAGTCTCCATCACAATTAAACTCTGCCAATTTCAGGATGATGGAACATGGTAGGAAAAATAAATAAATAAATAAATAAACTCTGCCATTATAGCACGAAAGCAACCATAGATAATAAGTAAACATGGTTGTGTTTCAATAAAACTTTATTTACAAAAACAAGCAGCAGGCTGCATTTGGCCCATAAGCCATAGTTTACCAATCTGTGACCTAAGGGAGAACAAGAACTTTCACACTTTCCAAGCAGCATCATTTGCTCTTCTGGGGCTAAAACACAAGAAGCACAGCAACATCTCAAAGATGGTTTACACCTTTCTGATAACTGAATTTCACATTCTAATCCTACTAGCCCAGATAAAGATTATATTGTACGTAGCCCCAAAGATTGGAAGGGAGCCTGCAACAAGGAAGTAGCTACCAATCCAATCCCTACCAGTTAAGTTCGTTTCACAAGCATTGATCATTTACTAAGTACTTCAGTTCAAAGTCACTTACGAGCAGTGATGACCATCCTCTGAGACCGTTTTGCATAAGCTGGGAGAGTGTCCACATTGAAACCTAAGAGACAGGAAAACAAAAACCAATGCCCAGACCACTGGATACTGAACATGGAAAGGGGAGTAATACTGTGGCAAAATGGCTTAAACACCCAAGTCAACCACTTTGCTGCCACTAAAAAGAAGCTCCAGCAGAATCCCCCAATAAGTTAGGAGGCATCTTAAATGGGTTCAGAGGAACCTCTGTTGATAAGTCTCTCAAGCTAAAAGCAAATCAGGAGAACCACACGGGAAACCAGGAACACTCAGCAGACAGGGTTGACTCTTAGGGACTCCTCCCTCTCTCATAACCCCAACTCAGATACATTGAAGCATTGGAAACTGGAGGTGCACTCACCCATCTCAACAAGTGTGACCACGATATCTGACAGTGTGGGCTGAGTCCTGGCTGTGTGCTCACAGTAAGACTTGGCACTCCTCCCAATTTCTGAAATGTCTAAGAGAGGATTCAAAGGCATAAAGTCTTATTCTCAGTTCCTTAAAAAGTTAAACATACAATTACCATATGAGCCAGCAATTCCACTTCTGGGTATATACACAAATGAATTGAAAACAGGGATTCAAACAGATCCTTGTACATGAATGTTCATAGCGGCATCATTCACAATAGCCAAAAAGTAGCCAGTGTCCACTGACTGATGAATAAACAAATTGTGGTATATACATCCAATGGAGTATTATTCAGCCTTTAAAAGGAAGGAAATTCTGATACATGCTACAATATTGATGCACTTTAAAAATATTATGCTCAGTTAACTAAACCAGACACAAAAAGACAAATGAAATTGTGCTTGTATGAAGTACCTAGAAAAAGCAAATTTGGGTCAGGGGCAGTGGTTCATGCCTGTGATCCTAGCACTTTGGGAGGCCAAGGCAGGAAGACTGATTGACACCAGGAGTTCGACACCAGACTGAGTGAGCAAGAGCAAGACCTCATCACTATAAAGAATAGAAAAAATTAGCCAGGTGTGGTGGCATGCACCTGTAGTCCCAGCTATTCAGGAGGCTGAGGCAGGAGAATCACTGAGGACAGGAATGAGTCTGAGGTTTGCAGTGAGCTATGATGATGCCACTGCACTCTAGCCCAGGTGTCAGAGTGAGACCCTGTCAAAAAAAAAAAAAGACAAAAAAAGAAGAAAGAAATAAAGAGAAAAAGAAAATTCATACAAACAAGTAAATTTGAGGTTACTAAGGGCTGGGGTACAGGGGGAATGGAAAGTTACTCTTTATGGGTACACAGTTTCTGTTTAGAATGGGGAAAAAGGTCTAGAAGTGGATAGTGCAGCACAACATTGTGAATGTACTTAATGACACTTAAAAATGGTTAAAATGGTAAATTTTGTTACGTATATATTACCTCAAAAAAAAAAAAACTCTTATTCTATGATAGGTATTATAATTTTTGTTTCTTCTGCCTGAAGCTGAATCTCTATTTAGCAGTCATGCTAATATCCTTCACGGGAAAGGGGAAGGTATCTAAGATGGAGTTTATGAAGCTGGAATCTGTGAATGGGTTCCAAAGGTAGATGGGAGGTTCCATGAATACCTGAAACTATGCTGAATTTTATACACACACTGAAAGCATTTTTTCTGGGAATGGGTCCAAAGATTTCATCAAATGTACAAAGGGGCCTTAAAAAGAAAGGAACTCCTGCTTTAGGGGTCCAATGGTTCAGAAGATAAAATCACGTGGTGCTTGACAGGGAAGGCTGTCTAACTGAAGCCCTACCACCAATTCCCCTGCTACCCTGAGTAAGTCACTAATACTGGTCTCCTGACTCTAAATTCCAAAATCTTTTCAAGAACTGTTTTTGTTTTTTTTTTTTTTTTGAGACACAGTCTCACTCTGTTGCCCTGCGTAGAGTGCAGTAGCATCATCATAGCTCACAGCAACCTCAAACTCCTGGGTTCGGGTAATCCTCCTGCCTCAGCCTCCCAAGTAGCTGAGACTACAGGCAAGTACCAGGACACCTGGCTAATTTTTCTATTTTTAATAGAGACAGGGTCTCACTTTTGCTCAGACTGGTCTCAAACTCCTGAGCTCAAGCAACCCACCTGCCTCAGCCTCCCACAGTGCTAGGATTACAGGTGTGAGCCACTGCTCCTGGCCAAGAACCCAATTCTTATCTGTTAGGAACTATTATTTCATTCCTTTAGGACAAACATTCTCAAAGTGTGGTCTGGGAACCCTGGAAGTCCCCAAAATCTTTTTTGAAGTCCACAAGTCAAAACTATTTTTATTTTTTAAAAAAATTTTTTTTTTTTCTGAGACAGAGTCTCACTCTGTTGCTTGGGCTAGAGTGCCATGGCATCAGCCTAGCTCACAACCACCTCAAACTCCTGGGCTCAAGCAATCCTTCTGCCTCAGCCTCCCAAGGAGCTGGGACTACAGGCATGTGCCACCATGCCTGGCTAATTTTTTCTATATATTTAGAGTGGTCCAGCTAATTTTTTTACATTTTTTCAGTAGAGACGGGGCCTCACTCTTGCTCAGGCTGCTCTCGAACAATTGAGCTCAAATGATCCACCCGACTCGGCCTCCCAGAGTGCTAGGATTACAGGCATGAGCCACCGCGCCCGGCCAAAACGATTTTGTAATAAAATTAAGTCATTATTTGATTTTTTCACTCTCATTCTCTGACTTTGATGACATCATGGCTCTGATGAATAATGAAATGTATGATTATACATTCTTCTATTTTAAAAGTTTGTATTGTTTTCTAATATGGCAAATTTTTATACACACACACACATCTATATAAAAAACACGTATCCAAAAGCTATTGGGGGTCCTCAATATTTAAGAGTCTAAAGGGGTTTTGAGATCAAAAAGTTTGAGTTAGGCCGGGCGCGGTGGCTCACGCCTGTAATCCTAGCACTCTGGGAGGCCGAGGTGGGCGGATCGTTCTGAGCTCAGGAGTTCGAGACCAGCCTGAGCAAGAGCGAGACCCCATCTCTACCAAAAATAGAAAGAAAT